>CM046457.1:34378959-34484105 GCA_025506515.1 Flaveria trinervia
GCACCAGTGGCAAGGATGGAAGCCATCTGCATCTTCCTTGCCTATGCATCTTATATGAAAATCAAAGTCTATCAGCTTGATGTTAAGAGTGCATTCATTCACGGTGAAATCAGAGAAACAGTGTATGTCAGTCAACCCAAGGGCTTTGAAGACCCATATCATCGGGATAGAGTTTAAAAACTCGACAAGGCTCTATACGGGCTTCATCAAGCTCCACGGGCTTCGTATGAGAAACTCTCGACTCATGTTGTGAAACACAGATTTCGCAGGGGAGTCATTGACTGCACACTATTTATCAAAGAAAAAGATGGAGATCTACTGCTAGTACTGTTGATACATGTATGTCCCTAGATCATGATATGTGATGTAATAGATCTTGTGTGGTATGATTAATGAAATGATATTGATAGTCTGTTAGTTATAATGTTTAATAGTTCATTAATGAGTCGTGACTGAATTGATTGGGTTTATGATTATTTGAATGGTTGCACATTATGTTATATTAATTAAAAAATTCAAACTTAACTTAATGAAGTTCTGATGCGAATGGCTCATGCGAATGAATCATACGCATGAATAACTTCACACGATTGACTCAGTCGCACGACTGAACCAGGAGACTGGATCAGTCGTACGATTGTAACATAAGATTGGCTCAGTCGCACGACTGAACACTCAGTCGTACGAATGAACCAACCGCATGGTTCAATCGCACGACTGAACCAAACTAATGGTTCAGTCGCACGATTGGATAGTGCCAACCTATAAATACAACTCTATTCGTGAAAAATAAAAACTCTCGATCAATTACGATTCCAGACGTACCCTAGCGGTCCAGAAACCTTCCTATTCGTTCTCCAAGTTCATAGAACACATTAGATCGATTCCCAATCGATTTCTAACGTTAGTTTCAATCCTTGATTGATTCTTCGTGTGTTCTCACTGATTGGATCGCCAATCAAATAGGATTCCGCACTATTTGATCTGGTTTACACGTTAATCTCTAGGTATTTTGGTCAAATACCAGGTCCTAACAAGTGGTATCAGAGCTATTGGCTCTTGATTACGTGTTGATTCAATCAAGATTGCATAAAAGTTTGTGTTTTTGCACTAAAAACGCAATCTTTGGCATCAAAAGTGATCTTGGAAGTTCCCTGCTCATCGAAGTTTGGTTTCTACGGACTTAGGCGATTAGAACTTGTTAAATTTCAAATCTTTACGGCTGAAACCCGTCAAACCTAGAAATTTTCGCAAAACAGTAGCTTTAGTCGCACGAGTGACTCATTCGCACGACTGGACTCCATTTGCATTGCTAACCTGAGACAGAATGGAATACTTGTAAAGCTGGATATAAATGACTTCATTCTTAAGTTGCGAGAAGAAGCACTAAGGATGAAGTATAGAGCTCAGAAGTCTTCGTACACACAAAATCCAGCTTTATACAACGCCACGCCTCAAGCTAAACATCTGGAGCACCACTCCAGACTGCTTTTGTGTCTAGCTCGTCAGGTCCTTCACAATTCTCCTTCTGGATCAACACGTCTGGGTCATCATGTACCCATTATATTGGATCAGAAGCAAACGCTACCAAACTAAAGATTGGAAACTGCCATTTGGCAGATGGACTACGAGCAGGTGGATGAGATGGAGCTTGAGAGAATGGATATAATGGGCCTTAGCAGTGCTGTCCGGAGGGCGAAGAAATTTGTGAAAAAGACTGGACAGAACTTGGTTGCTACTAAGGATACCACCTTTGGCTTCGACAAGAGTAAAGTTACCTGCTTTAACTGTGGTGAGAAGGGGCACTTCAAAAGAGAATGTGTCAAGCCAAGAAGACGGGTAATGGGAACCCGTTCTCATCCTTTACTCACCAAGACAAGCAAGCCTTTAGTTCTACTTCATCAAACAAGGATCCAAAAGCCTTAACTGCTCATGATGATGAAGGACAGGATTGGTGTTTTAGGTTTGTCTCACCAAGAGAATCTAACATTGCCAGTGTTGAGGATATTGATGATGTTTCTGCAAGTGAAGGTGATATTGCAGTTGAGATAGCAATGTCACATAGTGAAGAAACAACTGCAGCCGAGGTTTGTTACAAGCCAAATGAGGAAGCTTCCACGTCAGAGACAGGAAAGTCAGAATCAACAGAACCAGAAACATCTGATGCTGCACTCATGGCTAACTCTTCTGAACCAACTCAGGTAAGCACCACTGACCAAATTTTTAATAATCATGCTTGTTCTGCTTGTGATACTTTTAGGAATAGCATAGATGAAAATTTTGCTACGTTATTAGATCATAATGATAACTTAGTAAAAGATTTACGTCTGTGCACTGAGGCTAATAGAGTACTAAAACAAAATGAGCATAGTTATAAAGAAAAAATAGACCTATTGACTAAACAACTTAGGGAAACCGAAGTAGTGGCCTTTAACCAAGCAAATGACATTAGGTACTATCTAAACTCCCTAGAAGACACTAAGAAACAAAAGGCAGTTCTAGAAGTAGAAGTAAATTCACTAAAACAGAAACTGCATAGTTGGACTAGTTCGTCGCACATAGTCCAACACTTAGTAAAAGAAAGGAACAACGGAGGACTGGGCTACAAAGTGGTTCCACACCACCAGAGACTGACTTGATGAACACTAAGTCTAGACCTTTAAGTAATAATCCATCAAGGATCATGTAGTGACTACCCTCTTGAGTGATCCTGATTCCCTATGTTCATCTATTGACACTAGAAACAAACAAAAGGAGACCACTTCAAAGGCAAAGGGCAAATTGCCTTGTGTTAATCTGGAAAAGAAGTTTGAAAAGGTTAACTTAAAGTCAAGTTCTAACAAAGTTAAATCAGAACCTAAAAGGACTTCAAATGTTACTTTCTCACATGATTCAAGTCATAAACCTGCTAACCAAAAATTGGAACATGTTAAACAGGTTAAAACAGTAAATTTTGTTAAACCAGAGAAAACATCAAACATATTAGAGTCAAAACCTAAATGATTGATGTTACTAGAGTGTCACGCACCTCTCCACACAAAAGTTTAATCATAAAGTTGATAGCAGAGCGTGCTACAACTATGGAGAATATGGACACATTGCTTCCTACTGTAATTTTTATCAGACACCTAGAAGAAGATTGAACTTCAGGACTCAAAACCTAAGTCTTCTAAGAGGAGCTCTTTAACTCCACCTAGAAGAGCTAGTGAACCTAAAGTCCAACTTGCAACCCAAACGACTGTTTATCATAAACAGGCATTGCACAAATCTGGCTTATGGAAAGAAAAGTCAACCTACGTCTGATACTGATAACAAGATGGAACCTGAGCTAACCTCACCCTCTAAGGGTCAATGGGTGGAGTTTATGATGTGTGATGCCTCTGGAAAACCCAAGACAGTCAAAGCTTAGGTTCCTAACCTAAACTAATTCATTTACTTTGTATGTGCAGGGTGTTCGATACAGTGCTGAGACTAACACGTGGATTATAGACAGCGGAGCATCCAGGCACATGACACGAAATAGAGCCCTTTTATCTAACGTCAAACAATAAAAGGAGGGCATGTTTCCTTTGCAGGAAACAAAGGAGGCTATATCACAGCTCAGGGAGAAGTGAGAAGTCAGAAAGTTAAGTTTGATAAGGTGAACTACGTTCAACAACTTCAGAACAATTTACTGTCTGTTTCCCAAATCTTTGATAAAGGATTTAAAGTCATCTTCGATAACCATAAGTGTTACGTGCTGAAGAAAGAATATGTGATCCCAGAGGAGCAAGTTCTGATGACTGCTTCAAGATATAAAGACCTTTATGTCTTGGATCTGTCAATAGCTGCTACAACGGATCATGAGGTTCAGTGTTTTTTATCTAAAGCTACTAAGAAGGACTCAATATCCTGGCATCGGAGAATGGGACACATTAGTCAAAGAAGATGAATCATTTGATTCAGAAGGATTTAGTGAGAGGTGTAAATGTCCAGAACTTCCAACTTCCTGACTTTTGTGTAGCTTGCAAGAAAGGCAAACAGACAAAGAAGTCTCATAAGGAAAAGAAAGTTCATTCAATAGAACTTCCTCTTGAGCTTCTTCACATGGATGTGTTTGGTCCAGTTAGTACAAGGAGCATTGCAGGCGATGTGTACTATTTTGTGGTCACTGATGACTACTCAAGGTTCACTTGGGTAATGTTTCTGAAATCCAAATCAGAAACTTTGGAGAAATTCAAGGAATTAGTAACCACACTGGAATCCCTCTACAAGATAAAAGTTCGACAAATACGCTCAGACAACGGGACAAAATTCAAGAATCAAGGGATGGAGGCATACTGCAAGGAAAAGGGAATTGTGCATCAATTCACTTCTGCTTACACACCTCAGATGAATGGCGTTGCTGAGAGAAAGAACAGGAGTTTGATAGAGACAGCACGGACTATGCTGGCAGACTCGAAACTGCCTATCCAATTCTGGAATGAGGCAGTGGCAAATGTGTGTTATACTCTGAATCGAGTCCTAATAGTCAAGCGCCACGGAAAGACATGTTATGAGCTACTACAAAGATGCAAACCGAATTTGGAGTATCTTGAACCTTTTGCGCATCGTGTACACTTCTGAAGAAGACACAAGAAGGAAAATTCGGCGAGAAGGCAGTTGAAGGAAATTTTCTAGGATACAACATACCGAACATGCGAGTTTACAATAAATCAACGGGTCTTGTAGAAGTGTGGTGTAATGTCGACGTTCAGAGATATACCACACCACCTACAGGCAAAGACATGCATACTTCTTCGATTATGATGGATTCTTCAAATCCTTCAACATCCCTCTCTCTCCCTCGGATGATGAGTTACCTACTAGGATGATGTATGATATTCTAAATATACCATCTGGCACACAGGGAGAATCATCTACTCAGTCAGAAGGGGTAGTCGATGACAGTGACTCCTCCTCTGAAGATGAAACTGAAGCAGATGACCAGAACAGTCAGGAGGAACAAGTTCCAGTTCCTGAAAGTCCACAAGCATCCATAAGTGATGCACCCTCGACTTCAGAACCTCAAACTCCACCTTCCTCAGATGCAGAACAAAATGTTCACAATCTTGGTTCGGAGGTGACTGTGCTGACTACTCCAGGATCACGACTAAACGTCTATCATCCCTTTGACAATGTTATTGGAGATGTCCCATCAGGAGTACGAACCCGAAAACAGCTATACTCAGCTGATTACGCCTCAGTTATGGAGAAGGGTTACATTCATGATGGTGCTTATCGATGTTTTGTTTCACAGGTTGAGCCAAAATATGTCAGTGAAGCACTAAATGATGAGGCGTGGGCGAGTGCCATGCAAGAAGAGCTTCTGCAGTTTAAAAAGTTAGGTGTATGGACTCTGGTTGATAGACCTAAAGGTGCTAAAGTCATTGGCACCAAATGCGTACTAAAATGCAAGAAGGATGACCAAGGAGTCATTATCAGGAACAAAGCTCGACTGGTGGTTCAAGGTTTTCGCCAAGTCGAGGGAATTGACTATAATGAGGTGTTTGCACCCGTGGCAAGGATGGAAGCTATTCTTATCTTCCTTGCCTATGCATCGTACATGAAGATTAAAGTCTACCAATTGGATGTGAAGAGTGCATTCCTTCATGGGGAAATCAGGGAAACAGTCTATGTAAGTCAACCCGAGGGATTTAAAGACCCGTATCATCGGGATAGAGTTTACAAGCTCGACAAAGCTTTATATGGGCTTTATCAAGCTCCTCGAGCTTGGTATGAGAAACTCTCGACTCATCTTGTGAAACACAGCTTTCGCAGGGGAGTCATTGACTGTACACTCTTTATTAAAGAAAAGGATGGCGACCTCCTGCTTGTATAGATATATGTTGATGAAATAATCTTCGGGTCAACGAACGAAGAGTTATGCAAAGAGTTTGAAGCAGTGATGAAGAAAGAGTTTGAGATGAGTGCTATGGGGGAGATGAAGTTCTTTCTCGGGTTACAGGTAGATCAAACACCTAATGGGATCTTTCTACATCAGACCAAGTATGTAGGAGACATTCTTAGTTGCTTTCACATGGAGAATGCTTCTGCTGCTAGGACTTCACTTGCCACGAATCATGATATATCACCTGATGAGGATGGAGATCGTGTAGATGCCACTATGTACCGAGGAATGATTGGATCCCTCATGTATCTCACTGCCTCAAGACCTGATATAATGTATGCTACATGTTTATGTTCCAGATATCAGGCTAAACCTAAGGTCAATCATCTGATCGGGGTCAAAAGGATTTTTCGCTATCTAAGGGTACCCACACTGGGGTTGTGGTATCCTCATGATGATGATTTTGAGCTCACGGCGTATAGTGACTCGGACTACGGAGGCTGCAAAATGAAGTACAAGTCTACATTAGCGGGGTGTCAATTCTTTGGGAGAAGATTAGTTACATGGCAGTGTAAGAAGCAGACATCGGTTGCATTGTCAACCTGTGAAGCCGAATATGTTGCTGCTGCAAGTTGCTGTTCACAAATCATTTGGATTCAACAGCAAATGCGGGATTACGGTTTAAAATTCTCATCTACTCCTATTTTTGTTGATAACTCTGCTGCAATTGCAGTAACTAAAAATGCAGTTCAACATCCTAAGACCAAACACATCGGTATTAAATACCACTTCATCAGAGACTGTTTTGAAAAGAACTTAATTGATGTGGTTAAAATTAATACTGATTTTCAACGTGCTGACCTCTATACTAAAGCCTTTGATAAACCACGTTTTCAATATTTGCTAGAGGTCAACGGCGTTAAAAAGAAAAGTGAGGTAATTCCTGATGAGAATAATGTGTAGTCCGATGTAGGTTCGTTAAAGTTTATTTTATTTTATGTTATCTGTTTTTTTCTTTTTGTCGTTATATTTAAACTCATGTTATTTTGCTGTTTATTAAAATCCAAAAATAATTAAACCCACAATGATTTTAGTATTTTAGGGGGAGAATATGTCAGCAAGTTAACATGAAAAAAAAATAAAATAAAATAAAAATGAGGGAGAAGGGGTAACTAGCTGAAATAAGGTAGATTGTGTCTGTGATACCGATTCAATACCTTTGGAACATGATAGTACACAGGAACAAATCAAGAGGGATTTTAAAAATCTAAGTTTTGAAAAGATGCAAAAGTTCAAAGTATAAGTTTGTGTAGTCTAAGCAATATAAAAAGGGAAGATGATAGAAAACTGGCAACTCCTAAGGTGACACAAAGAAAGTAGACTTAGAGGCTGCTAGACCACAAATGATATGTTGGTAGATTCAACACAATAGACAATTAGACCTGATTGGTGATCTCAAGATCAAACTAAGTTGTTCAACTGAATGTGGGCTTCCATCTTATCACTGGTTAACACAATCAATATTCCAATAAGGGGTAATGAGCATTTAATGCCACAAAACGTGTGCGGATACCATAATTAGAGCAAAGCAAGAAAAAAAATGAAAGACAAATGCAATAAAGCTAATGACTTATGTTGTTGGTGCATATTGTGTAAAATAAAATAAGCTGCTCTAACAAGGAGATAGGTTGTGTGCATCTCTGCTGTGCGATGGCACTGACCTGAGGATAAGCATAACCTAGATATTCTAGAATTCATTGTTGTTTGCCGCCTCTCTGTGTGCGATGGCACTGACCTGAGGACAGGCTTCTCTTGAAAGCTCTAAGAATAGTCTCTTCTTGTAATAACTCGTAGACACTCAAAAAAAACCTCTGAGGAATGTTGATTACCATATAAGTGTGGGATCACAAATGTTAGCTGAAATAATTAAACCGAAGACAGTCCCAGTCTGCGTCAAAAGTCTGTGTATGGATTTAAGTGGACGAACATACTGACAATCTTAGTGGCTACATTCTCAAGAGTTCAAATCAATGTGAAAATCTAAGAGTTTCAGTATGATTTCCTTAAGTTGCTAACGACTCTGGATGAACACCGAGAATTTAAGCATCAAAAAGTTTAAGAACAGTCCCAAATGATTTGATGTTCCTGTATGATTCCAAAATTGAATTGGTCCAGATATGATCAATCTAAGTTGAAGCTGTCTACTCCCTAACCAAATCACTTATATTCCCATCTTAGGGTTTTATCTCTCACAAAAAGTCCAAAAATAAACTTTATTTGTGTAGTTAGTTTAAGTTTTTATGTTAATCTTTTAATTTGTGCATCTGTCGGACTACATCAGGGAAATCAGAAGGGAATTAACTTACCTAAAAGGGTCATGTCTGAGATGGCCACATGTTTTTCAAATTTTAAAAGGTCACATCTGAAGTGACTGAATTGGTTAAGAGCTTATAATGTCTATTTCAAAAGGTTAAAATGTTCAAAAATGGCAGAAAATCTACCAAGTGTGACCCATTCACACGATTGGACCATGAATATGGACCAACCATGCGAATGGATGCCATTCGCACAATTGCACCATGAATATGGACCAACCATGCGAATGGATCCCATTCGCACGACTGGACATGAAATTGAGTCCTTCAATCGAATGGCGTTGAAGAATGATCCTTCGACCGAATGACAGGGTGCGAATGAGTCAGTCAACCGACTGAGACTTAGTCGGTTAATTAAGATGCGAATAAAGGAGACCGAATGAGTCAGTCGACCGACTGAGACTCAGTCGGCCGACTGAAAGCGACCGACTGGACCAATCGCACGACTGAACCTTAGTCGCCCGAATGAAATGAGCGAATGAGGCCAGTCGGCCGATTGAAATTAGGGTCAGTATTTAAAGGGCCTCAGTCGATCGCATCTCACTCATCACTCCAATCGCACCCCAAATCGCTTTCTTTCCCTTTCGTTACTCTGCCAAAATCTCTAGAGATAGTTGTTCACATTGCTATTCATCTTCTGACTTTCGATTGACAAGAATACATGTACATTGCAGTTCAATCTTATAGAAATCAGAAGATTTTGAGTCCAATTTGGGTTATTCGAATGAAACATTGATCGGATTGAAAAATGCCCTAATAACCTACATAAACTAAGCTAAATGTTAAAATTATTTAATAGGTCATTAGTGACGAGATGGCGAGTCCAATGAACTAGATATAGAGGTGTAAAACAAAAATTGGTGAAACTGAAAATGTGAATCGCACAGTTGGTCTTCATGCGAATGGACAGCAAGATGAACTTCAGTCGCACGACTGAAGGGCTCAAACTGCCCATACGCATGGCTGAACCATGCGTATGAAGTTCAGTCGCATGACTGAGCTAACCGCATGAAGGTATATGCGTAGGAACCCAATCGCACACTCTGAGATACGTATGGGGTCGATCGCAAGACTGAACCCCATTCGTACCATTCAATCTTACGACTGAACCCCTCTCGCACGGTTCAATCGCACTGTTGAACTCAGTCGCACAATTTCAATCGCATGACAGAAAGATGTTCTTCAAGCTAAATGAGTTCATGACTTTCTTAGTAAATGGTACTAATGTTTACTATCTTTGTGTAACAGATGGCGAGTAGATGGACTATGAGCACAAAGCATAATATATGTGCCCATCTGGACTTAACATCCAGAAATGCTGCAGAATTCTCTAGCATTATCATGTTTCTATTGAGATCACGGATTGCGCATGCCATCTCTACCCCTTGCACCCCATATCGTTCCATTCAACAAGCCTTCTGGGAAGGCGCTACAGTTGATAGATCATCTTAACCTCACTGCATAAGAAGTACCATATTTGGCGAGGATATTACCGTTTCTGAGGAGGATCTAAGGATTGTACTTCAATTGTGGGATGACGGTGACTGCCCAACCCGTCTACACCCCCTCACTGTCAGAGGATGTTTTCTCAGAGCCAAATACTCTAGGGACATCAATTCAGGGGTACTCAACAAGAGTACCTCTGTCCCCAGTTTAAATACCTTGCACACGTGCTGCTCAAGTGCATGGCTTCAAGAAAGGTGGGTTGATGAGCTGTCGGATCAGATGCAAAACACATACGTTGCGTTGGTGCTGAACCATCCGTTCAGCTTCTCTAAGATGATCTTCACCTATCTGGTGGAGAACATCGAGGGTAAAGGAAAGGAAGCCTTCTGTATGTACCCACGGTTTATGCAAATGATAATAGATCAGAAGCTTCCTTCCCTGCCAAAAGAAGAGGAGGATTCGGTAGTATTGGAGGTAATGGATGACACCACCGTGGGAAGGATGAAAGTATACCGGGGAAAGCAAGTGAAGCCTCTGGTCAGGAGGTTGTTTGGTCATCTTGCCAGAGAAGACTATGTAGTGCCGGAAAAGAGAAAGTGGCGTCACGAGGACAATGACTCTGATGTGGAACAGATAGCCCTACCCACTCTTGACTCAGATGAGGATGACAGTGGGGATGATGCTATTCCACTCAGAGGCACTGTGTCTGATTCTGTACCTCCTGTGTCTGTCACATCTGCTGAAGTAACTGAGTCAGCGGGATTTCATCAAGATTTTGTTCTTAACGAGGAGGATGAGGCTGAATCGTATGAGGAGCCACCTACCCGAACTGTCGGAAGGAAAGTTGTTCCCACAGAACATGGGTTAAGGGTTGTTGGTGTACAACCGAGAGGCTCCGGAGATACAGAAACTGACCCAACTTATGCTCCGGGGTCCTCAGGCGGGATTGTAGGGGGAGCTTCCTCCTCAACTGGATCAAGGAGGAAGAGAATGGCCAAACCCCATGGCCAGAAAAAAAAGAAGCGTAGGGTGACCTTTATCACTACCACTTCAACCACATCCACCACATCCACCACATCCACCACAGCCACCACATACACAACATCTATCACAGCCCCCACCATACCTTCCACAACATCCACCACGTCCACCACCTGACTGCTGCATAATCGCATAAAATTGCAGAGCAGGATCGAGTAATTGAGGAGCAGGCCCGACAGATGACTGCCCAGAGCAACGAGATAGCCATTCTCCAAGCTCAAAGCGTCACCTCAGGGAAGAAAATAGAGGAATTGGAAAAGGCTAAAAAGACCATTTTGCTAAAACTGAAAGGATCAAAGGAGGAACCGTTAAAGATAAGGGATGGGGACAGAAATGCTGATGATAATGAAGATGATGAAGACGATGATGATAATGAGAGTGAAACAGATGAAGAGAAAAACCGAAGAATGGTGTGAAGATGAAGACACTGACGGAGAAGCAGCAGCTGAATCTGTCTCAGCTCCAGGCAAGAGAAAAGATCAAAGAACAGACAAGATCTCAGCTTCTTCTTCTGCACCTACACGTGAAGAGCCGAGTATTAAGGATAAAAGTAAATAGTAGATGTTTATGTATTTATTTACTTTTGTATTCTGTATTGAAATACCATGTACAAAATGTTTATATTAAGTTAATGCATTTTGTTTGATAATTACTAATGATTTGAGTGTGAAATGTGTAAATCAAACAGATCCAAAGTACAACAGAGATGAGTTTTGATATTGCTCCCCTTCAACAGGTCAAGTCTCAACTCACATTGATTCTTCATCTGCAAGGGATGTCAGAGAAGGTCAGTGAGTTATACCCCTGAAGAAGGTGAAATAATTCATGGCCTATCTAAAGCACACTGGCAGAGATGTTCAGACTCAATCCTGATGAAATTGTCAAGGATGCTCCAACAGTTGATTCAACCAGTGACGAAGAACTAAATGACGTTGATGAAGTTGAGGTTGAAGATATTGCTGCAGAAGAGTACCCTCGGTACGCTGACAACGAGGGTAATGTGGTCCCCAAAATATGTGAGTCCCTAGTCAGTGATATGTTTGAGGTACTAGACAAGATGGAGCAGGAAACAGGAATGACCGAAGGAACCACCCAAGCCTCAATGATGACGTAGACATTCGAAAGGCTGAGTGGCTGAATGTTTTAAAGAAGTCAGAGCCCAACGTGCTGCACCAAGAGGGTGCCTACACAAAGTTTTACAAGCGTCAAGAAACATGTTAGGAAGCACTAATAATGAGGCTTGGTTAGCGCCATGCAGGAAGAACTCTTCAGTTTAAGAGTTAGGTGTATGGACACTAGTGGAAAGACCTAAAGGTGCTAAAGTCATTGGTACCATGGGTCTGATGTAGAAAGATGATCAGGGATGATCATCAGAAAAGGCTCGGCTTGCTGTTTAGGGTTTTTCGACAAGTTGAAGGTATCGACTACAATGAAGTATTTGCACATGCAGGAAATGGAGCCATCCGCACTTCCTTGCCTATGCACTTATATAAATTCAAATTCTATCAGCTTGATGTTAAGAGTGCATTCCTTCACGGTGAAATCAGAGAACCGTGTATGTCAGTCAACCCAACGGCTTTGAAGACCAATATCATCGGGATAGAGTTTAAAACTCGACAGGTCTTACGGGCTTTTCATCATGCTCCACGGGCTTCGTATGAGAAACTCTCGACTCATGTTGTGAAACACAGATTTCGCAGGAGGTCATTGACTGCACACTATTTATTCAAAAAAAGATGGAGATCTACTGCTAGACTGTTGATACATGTATGTCCCTAGATCATGATATGTGATGTAATAGATCTTGTTTGGTATGATTAATGAAATGATATTGATAGTCTGTTAGTTATAATGTTTAATAGTTCATTAATGAGTCGTGACTGAATTGATTGGGTTTATGATTATTTGAATGGTTGCACATTATGTTATATTAATTAAAAATTCAAACTTAACTTAATGAAGTTCTCATGCGAATGGCTCATGCGAATGAATCATACGCATGAATAACTTCACACGATTGACTCAGTCGCACGACTGAACCAGGAGACTGGATCAGTTGTACGATTGTAACATAAGATTGGCTCAGTCGCACGACTGAACACTCAGTCGTACGAATGAATCAACCGCATGGTTCAATCGTACGACTGAACCAAACTAATGGTTCAGTCGCACGATTGGATAGTGCCAACCTATAAATACAACTCAATTCGTGAAAAATAAAGCTCTCGATCAATTACGATTCCAGACGTACCCTAGCCGTCCAGAAACCTTCCAATTCGTTCTCCAAGTTCATAGAACACATTAGATCGATTCCCAATCGATTTCTAACGTTAGTTTCAATCCTTGATTGATTCTTCGTGTGTTCTCACTGATTGGATCGCCAATCAAATAGGATTCCGCACTATTTGATCTGGTTTACACGTTAATCTCTAGGTATTTCGGTCAAATACCAGGTCCTAACAAGTGGTATCAAACCTATTGGCTCTTGATTACGTGTTGATTCAATCAAGATTGCATAAAAGTTTGTGTTTTTGCACTAAAAACGCAATCTTTGGCATCAAAAGTGATCTTGGAAGTTCCCTGCTCATCGAAGTTTGGTTTCTACGGACTTAGGCGATTAGAACTTGTGAAATTTCGAATCTTTACGGCTGAAACCGTCAAACCTAGAAATTTTCGCAAAACAGCAGCTTCAGTCGCACGAGTGACTCATTCGCACGACTGGACTCCATTCGCATTGCTCATACGCACAATTGGACATAGTCGCACCCTCATTCGGCCGACTGAACCGTTCGTTCGCATAGCTCATACGCACCAGATTCATTCGCACAACTGAACCAATCGCCCAGTTCAGCCGCACGATTGAACCAATCGCAGAGTTTATACGCACGATTAGCTCATTCGCATCCTTCAGTCGCATCAGTGAAAGTTTGTTTGATTAGATTATATTTATTAGTCATGGAAGATCAGATGTCAGCCTTTACTGCTGGGAAGGACTCAAGGATACAGAACCTGCTGTTGCTTGAGAGTGAGGTGGGGAATCACAATAAACCACCAAAGCTTTTGACTTTAGATGAGTTTCCCCACTGGAAACAACGTTTTGAGATCTACCTTAATGGAGTAGATCCTAATCTGTGGGAAGCCATTGAGATTGGTTATAGTACACCGGTGGGAGCTGATGGAGTTAAGCTAACATTAAGCGGGATGACAGACGCACAGAAAGTTAAGTACAATGCAGAGAAAAGAGTTTATGCATTGATCACTCAGTCTATCCCCAAAGACATATTCCACCAGTATTCAGAGAACAAGCAGTCCAAGAAACTGTGGGATGAGCTAGAGAAGAGATATGATGGGAATGCATCATTGAAGGCAATCAAGGCAAAGGAGTTAAAGAAGGAATTCGATAACTTCTCATCAATTGGTAATGAAAGTTTGGATGAAGTCATAGACAGATTCTACCACTTGATGAGCGAATTGCATACACATGGAGTGGCTACTACCATGGAAGAGAAAGTAAGCAACTTCACAGACGGATTGCCTGATAAGTGGGCTACATTCGTGTCTAACCTGAGACAGAATGGAATACTTGTAAAGCTGGATATAAATGACTTCATTCTTAAGTTCCGAGAAGAAGCACTAAGGATGAAGTATAGAGCTCAGAAGTCTTCGTACACACAAAATCCAGCTTTATACAACGCCACGCCTCAAGCTAAGACATCTGGAGCACCACTCCAGACTGCTTTTGTGTCTAGCTCGTTAGGTCCTTCACATGCTTCTCCTTCTGGATCAGACACGTCTGGGTCATCATGTACCCATTATATTGGATCAGAGCAAGCTACCAACTGAAGATTGGAAATGCCATCTGGCAGATGAGGACTACGAGCAGGTGGATGAGATGGAGCTTGAGAGAATGGATATAATGTGGGCCTTAGCAAGTGCTGTCCGGAGGGCGAAGAAATTTGTGAAAAAGACTGGACAGAACTTGGTTGCTACTAAGGATACCACCTTTGGCTTCGACAAGAGTAAAGTGACCTGCTTTAACTGTGGTGAGAGGGGCACTTCAAAAGAGAATGTGTCAAGCCAAAGAAGACGGTAATGGGAACCCGTTCTCATCCTTTACTCGCCAGACAAGCAAGCCTCTAGTTCTACTTCATCAAACAAGGATCCAAAAGCCTTAACTGCTCATGATGATGAAGGACAGGATTGGAGTTTTAGGTTTGTCTCACCAGGAGAATCTAACATTGCCAGTGTTGAGGATATTGATGATGATTCTGCAGTGAAGGTGATGTGGCATGCAGTGAAGCAATGTCAGTTGAGATAGCAAGTCACAAATGAAGAAACTGCAAGGTCGTTACAAGCCAATGAGGAAGTTCCACATCAGAGACAGAAAGTCAGAATCACAACAGAACCAAAACATCTGATGCTGCACTGATGGCTAACTCTTCTGAACCAACTCAGGTAAGTACCACTGACCAATTTTTAATAATCATGCTTGTTCTGATTGTGATACTTTTAGGAATAGCATAGATGAAAATTTTGCTAGGTTATTAGATCATAATGATAACTTAGTAAAAGATTTACGTCTGTGCACTGAGGCTAATAGAGTACTAAAACAAAATGAGCATAGTTATAAAGAAAAAATAGACCTATTGACTAAACAACTTAGGGAAACCGAAGTAGTGGCTTTTAACCAAGCAAATGACATTAGGTACTATCTAAACTCCCTAGAAGACACTAAGAAACAAAAGGCAGTTCTAGAAGTAGAAGTCAATTCACTAAAACAGAAACTGCATAGTTGGACTAGTTCGTCGCACATAGTCCAACACTTAGTAAAGAAAGGAACAACGGGGAGGGACTGGCTACAAAGTGGTTCCACCACCACCTGAGACCTTGATGAACACTAAGTCTAGACCTTTAAAATAATCCCATCAAGGATCATGTAGTGACTACTCCTCTTGTGAGTGATCCAGATTCCCTATGTTCATCTATTGACACTGGAGAAACACAAAAGGAGACCACTTCAAAGGCAAAGGGAAATTGCCTTGTGTTAATCTGGAAAAGAGTTTGAAAAGGTTAACTTAAAGTCAAGTTCTAACAAAGTCAAATCAGAACCTAAAAGGACTTCAAATGTTACTTTCTCACATGCTTCAAGTCAAAAACCTGTTAACCAAAAATGGAACATGTTAACAGGTTAAACAGTAAATTTTGTTAAACCAGAGAAAACATCAAACATACAAGAGTCAAAACCTAAAGTGATTGATGTTACTAGAGTGTCACGCACCTCTCCACAAAGAAAGTTTAATCATAAAGTTGATAGCAGAGCGTGCTACAACTGTGGAGAATATGGACACATTGCTTCCTACTGTATTTTTATCAGACACCTAGGAAGAAGATTGAACTTCAGGACTCAAAACCTAAGTCTTCTAAGAGGAGCTCTTTAACTCCACCTAGAAGAGCTAGTGAACCTAAAGTCCAACTTGCAAGCCAAACGACTGTTTATCATAACAGGCATTGCACAAATCTGGCTTATGGAAAGAAAAGTCAACCTACGTGTCTGATACTGATAACAAGAAGGAACCTGAGCTACCCTCACCCTCTAAGGGTCAATGGGTGGAGTTTATGATGTGTGATGCCTCTGGGAAACCCAAGACAGTCAAAGCTTGGGTTCCTAACCTAAACTAATTCATTTACTTTGTATGTGCAGGGTGTTCGATACAGTGCTGAGACTAACACGTGGATTATAGACAGCGGAGCATCCAGGCACATGACAGAAATAGAGCCCTTTTATCTAACGTCAAACAAATAAAAGGAGGGCATGTTTCCTTTGCAGGAAACAAAGGAGGCTATATCACAGCTCAGGGAGAAGTGGGAAATCAGAAAGTTAAGTTTGATAAGGTGAACTACGTTCAACAACTTCAGAACAACTTACTTTCTGTTCCCAAATCTGTGATAAAGGATTTAAAGTCATCTTCGATAACCAGAAGTGTTACGTGCTGAAGAAAGAATATATGATCCCAGAGGACCAAGTTCTGATGACTGCTTCAAGATATAAAGACCTTTATGTCTTGGATCTGTCAACAGCTGCTACAACGGATCATGAGGTTCAGTGTTTTTTATCTAAAGCTACTGAGAAGGATTCAATCTCCTGGCATCGGAGAATGGGACACATTAGTCAAAGGAAGATGAATCATTTGATTCAGAAGGATTTAGTGAGAGGAGTGAATGTCAAGAACTTCCAACTTCCTGACTTTTGTGTAGCTTGCAAGAAAGGCAAACAGACAAAGAAGTCTCATAAGGAAAAGAAAGTTCATTCAATAGAACTTCCTCTTGAGCTTCTTCACATGGATCTGTTTGGTCCAGTTAGTACAAGGAGCATTGCAGGCGACGTGTACTGTTTGTGGTCACTGATGACTACTCAAGGTTCACTTGGGTAATGTTTCTGAAATCCAAATCAGAAACTTTGGAGACATTCAAGGAATTAGTAACCACACTGGAATCCCTCTACAAGCTAAAAGTTCGACAAATACGCTCAGACAACGGGACAGAATTCAAGAATCAAGGGATGGAGGCATACTGCAAGGAAAGGGAATTGTGCATCAATTCACTTCTGCTTACACACCTCAGATGAATGGCGTTGCTGAGAGAAAGAACAGGAGTTTGATAGAGACAGCACGGACTATGCTGGCAGACTCGAAACTGCCTATCCAATTCTGGAATGAGGCAGTGGCAAATGCGTGTTATACACTGAATCGAGTCCTAATAGTCAAGCGCCACGGAAAGACATGTTATGAGCTACTACAAAGACGCAAACCGAATTTGGAGTATCTTGAACCTTTTGGCGCACCGTGTACACTTCTGAAGAAGACACAAGAAGGAAAATTCAGCGAGAAGGCAGTTGAAGGAATTTTTCTAGGATACAACATACCGAACAAGCGAGTTTACAATAACTCAACGGTCTTGTAGAAGTGTGGTGTAATGTCGACGTTCAGAGATATACCACACCACCTACAGGCAAAGGACCTGCATACTTCTTCGATTATGATGGATTCTTCAAATCCTTCAACATCCCTCTCTCTCCCTCGGATGATGAGTTAGCTACTAGGATGATGTATGATATTCTAAATACCATCTAGCACACAGGGAGAATCATCTACTCAGTCAGAAGGGGTAGTCGATGACAGTGACTCCTCCTCTGAAGATGAAACTGAAGCAGATGACCAGAACAGTCAGGAGGAACAGGTTCCAGTTCCTGAAAGTCCACAAGCATCCATAAGTGATGCACCCTCGACTTCGGAACCTCAAACTCCACCTTCCTCAGATGCAGAACAAAATGTTCACAATCTTGGTTCGGAGGTGACTGTGCCGACTACTCCAGGATCACGACTAAACGTCTATCATCCCCTTGACAATGTTATTGGAGATGTCCGATCAGGAGTACAAACCCGAAATCAGCTATACTCAGCTGATTACGCCTCAGTTATGGAGAAGGTTACATTCATGATGGTGCTTATCGATGTTTTGTTTCGCAGGTTGAGCCAAAATATGTCAGTGAAGCACTAAATGATGAGGCGTGGGTGAGTGCCATGCAAGAAGAACTTCTGCAGTTTAAGAAGTTAGGTGTATGGACTCTGGTTGATAGACCTAAAGGTGCTAAAGTCATTGGCACCAAATGGGTACTAAAATGCAAGAAGGATGACCAAGGAGTCATTATCAGGAACAAAGCTCGACTGGTGGTTCAAGGTTTTCGCCAAGTCGAGGGAATTGACTATAATGAGGTGTTTGCACCCGTGGCAAGGATGGAAGCTATTCGTATCTTCCTTGCCTATGCATCGTACATGAAGATTAAAGTCTACCAATTAGATGTGAAGAGTGCATTCCTTCATGGGGAAATCAGGGAAACAGTCTATGTAAGTCAACCCGAGGGATTTGAAGACCCTTATCATCGGGATAGAGTTTACAAGCTCGACAAAGCTTTATATGGGCTTCATCAAGCTCCTCGAGCTTGGTATGAGAAACTCTCGACTCATCTTGTGAAACACGGCTTTCGCAGGGGAGTCATTGACTGTACACTGTTTTAAAGAAAAGGATGGCGACCTACTGCTTGTACAGATATATGTTGATGACATAATCTTCGGGTCAAAGAACGAAGAGTTATGCAAAGAGTTTGAAGCAGTGATGAAGAAAGAGTTTGAGATGAGTGCTATGGGGGAGATGAAGTTCTTTCTCGGGTTACAGGTGGATCAAACACCTAATGGGATCTTTCTACATCAGACCAAGTATGTAGGAGACATTCTCAGTCGCTTTGACATGGAGAATGCTTCTGCTGCTGGGACTCCACTTGCTACGAATCATGATATAGCACCTGATGAGAATGGAGATCTTGTAGATGCCACTATGTACCGAGGAATGATTGGATCCCTCATGTATCTCACTGCCTCAAGACCTGATATCATGTATGCTACATGTTTATGTTCAGATATCAGGCTAAACCTAAGGTCAATCATCTGATCGGGGTCAAAAGGATTTTTCGCTATCTAAAGGGTACACCCACACTGGGGTTGTGGTATCCTCATGATGATGATTTTGAGCTCACGGCGTATAGTGACTCGGACTACGGAGGCTGCAAAATGAACTACAAGTCTACATCAGCGGGGTGTCAATTCTTTGGGAGAAGATTAGTTACATGGCAGTGTAAGAAGCAGACATCGGTTGCATTGTCAACCTGTGAAGCCGAATATGTTGCTGCTGCTGCAAGTTGCTGTTCACAAATCATTTGGATTCAACAGCAAATGCGGGATTACGGTTTAAAATTCTCATCTACTCCTATTTTTGTTGATAACTCTGCTGCAATTGCAGTAACTAAAAATCCGGTTCAACATCCTAAGACCAAACACATCGGTATTAAATACCACTTCATAAGAGACTGTTTTGAAAAGAACTTAATTGATGTGGTTAAAATTAATACTGATTTTCAACGTGCTGACCTCTATACTAAAGCCTTTGATAAACCACGTTTTCAATATTTGCTAGAGGTCAACGGCGTTAAAAAGAAAAGTGAGGTAATTCCTGATGAGAATAATGTGTAGTCCGATGTAGTTTCGTTAAAGTTTATTTTATTTTATGTTATCTGTTTTTTTTCTTTTTGTCTGTTATATTTAAACTCATGTTATTTTGCTGTTTATTAAAATCCAAAAATATTAAATCCGCAATGATTTTAGTATTTTAGGGGAGAATATGTCAGCAAGTTAACATTAAAAAAAAAATAAAATAATAAAAATGAGGGAGAAGGGGTAACTAGCTGAAATAAGGTAGATTGTGTCTGTGATACCGATTCAATACCTTGGAACATGATAGTACACAGGAACAAATCAAGAGGGATTTTAAAAATTAAGTTTTGAAAAGATGCAAAAGTTCAAAGTATAAGTCTGTGTAGTCTAAGCAATATAAAAAGGGAAGATGATAGAAAACTGGCAACTCCTAAGGTGACACAAAGAAAGTAGACTTAGAGGCTGCTAGACCACAAATGATATGTTGGTAGATTCAACACAATAGACAATTAGACCTGATTGGTGATCTCAAGATCAAACTAAGTTGTTCAACTGACTGTGGGCTTCCATCTTATCACTGGTTAACACAATCAAATATTCCAATAAGGGGTAATGAGCATTTAAATGCCACAAACGTGTGCGGATGACCATAATTAGAGCAAAGCAAGAAAAAAATGAAAGACAAATGCAATAAAGCTAATGACTTATGTTGTTGGTGCATATTGTGTAAATAAAATAAGCTGCTCTAACAAGGAGATAGGTTGTGTGCCTCTCTGCTGTGCGATGGCACTGACCTGAGGATAAGCATAACCTAGATATTCTAGAATTCATTGTTGTTTGCCGCCTCTCTGCTGTGCGATGGCACTGACCTGAGGACAGGCTTCTCTTTGAAAGCTCTAAGAATAGTCTCTTCTTGTAATAATACCCGTAGACCGCTCAAAAACCTCTGAGGAATGTTGATTACCATATAAGTGTGGGATCCACAAATGTTAGCTGAAATAATTAAACCTAACAGTCACCAGTCTGCGTCAAAAGTCTGTGTATGGATTTAAGTGGACGAACATACTGACAATCTTAGTGGCTACATTCTCAAGAGTTCAAATCAATGTGAAAATCTAAGAGTTTCAGTATGATTTCCTTAAGTTGCTAACGACTCTGGATGAACACCGAGAATTTAAGCATCAAAAAGTTTAAGAACAAGTCCCAAATGATTTGATGTTCCTGTATGATTCCAAAATTGAATTGGTCCAGATATGATCAATCTAAGTTGAAGCTGTCTACTCCCTAACCAAATCACTTATATTCCCATCTTAGGGTTTTATCTCTCACAAAAAGTCCAAAAATAAACTTTATTTGTGTAGTTAGTTTAAGTTTTTATGTTAATCTTTTAATTTGTGCATCTGTCGGACTACATCAGGGAAATCAGAAGGGAATTAACTTACCTAAAAGGGTCATGTCTGAGATGGCCACATGTTTTTCAAATTTAAAAGGTCACATCTGAAGTGACTGAATTGGTTAAGAGCTTATAATGTCTATTTCAAAAGGTTAAAATGTTCAAAATGGCAGAAAATCTACCAAGTGTGACCCATTCACACGATTGGACCATGAATATGGACCAACCATGCGAATGGATCCATTCGCACGATTGGACCATGAATATGGACCAACCATGCGAATGGATCCCATTCGCACGATGGACATGAAATTGAGTCCTTCAACCGAATGGCGTTGAGAATGATCCTTCGACCGACCGAATGACAGGGTGCGAATGAGTCAGTCAACCGACTGAGACTTAGTCGGTTAATTAAGATGCGAATAAAGGAGACCGAATGAGTTAGTCGACCGACTGAGACTCAGTCGGCTGACTGAAAGCGACCGACTGGACCAATCGCACGACTGAACCTCAGTCGCCCGAATGAACTGAGCGAATGAGGCCAGTCGGCCGATTGAAATTAGGGTCAGTATTTAAAGGGCCTCAGTCGATCGCATCTCACTCATCACTCCCAATCGCACCCCAAATCGCTTTCTTTCCCGTTACTCTGCCAAAATCTCTAGAGATAGTTGTTCACATTGCTATTCATCTTCTGACTTTCGATTGACAAGATACAGGTACATTGCAGTTCAATCTTATAGAAATCAGAAGATTTTGAGTCCAATTTGGGTTATTCGAATGAAACATTGATCGGATTGAAAAATGCCCTAATAACCTACATAAACTAAGCTAAATGTTAAAATTAAGTTTAATAGGTCATTAGTGACGAGATGGCGAGTCCAATGAACTAGATATAGAGGTGTAAAACAAAAAATTGGTGAAACTGAAAATGTGAATCGCACAGTTGGTCTTCATGCGAATGGACAGCAAGATGAACTTCAGTCGCACGACTGAAGGGCTCAAACTGCCCATACGCATGGCTGAACCATGCGTATGAAGTTCAGTCGCATGACTGAGTAACCGCATGAAGGTATATGCGTAGGAGCCCAATCGCACACTCTGAGATACGTATGGGGTCATCGCACGACTGAACCCCATTCGTACCATTCAATCGTACGACTGAACCCCTTTCGCACGGTTCAATCGCACTGTTGAACTCAGTCGCACAATTTCAATCGCATGACAGAAAGATGTTCTTCAAGCTTAATGAGTTCATGACTTTCTTAGTAAATGGTACTAATGTTTACTATCTTTGTGTAACAGATGGCGAGTAGATGGACTATGAGCACAAAGCATAATATATGTGCCCATCTGGACTTAACATCCAGAAATGCTGCAGAATTCTCTGGCATTATCACGTTTCTATTGAGATCACGGATTGCGCATGCCATCTCTACCCCTTGCACCCCATATCGATCCATTCAACAAGCCTTCTGGGAAGGCGCTACAGTTGATAGATCATCTGAACCTCACTGCATAAGAAGTACCATATTTGGCGAGGATATTACCGTTTCTGAGGAGGATCTAAGGATTGTACTTCAATTGGGGATGACGGTGACTGCCCAACCCGTCTACACCCCCTCACTGTCAGAGGATGTTTTCTCAGAGCCAAATACTCTGGGGACATCAATTCAGGGGTACTCAACAAGAGTAACCTCTGTCCCCAGTTTAAATACCTTGCACACGTGCTGCTCAAGTGCATGGCTTCAAGAAAAGGTGGGTTTGATGAGCTGTCGGATCAGATGCAAAACGCATACGTTGCGTTGGTGCTGAACCATCCGTTCAGCTTCTCTAAGATGATCTTCACCTATCTGGTGGAGAACATCGAGGGGAAAGGAAAGGAAGCCTTCTGTATGTACCCACGGTTTATGCAAATGATAATAGATCAGAAGCTTCCTTCCCTGCCAAAAGAACAGGAGGATTCGGTAGTATTGGAGGTAATGGATGACACCACCCTGGGAAGGATGAAAGTATACCGGGAAAGCAAGTGAAGCCTCCGGTCAGGAGGTTGTTTGGTCATCTTGCCAGAAAGACTATGTAGTGCCGGAAAAGAGAAAGTGGCGTCACGAGGACAGTGACTCTGATGTGGAACAGATAGCCCTACCCACTCTTGACTCAGATGAGGATGACAGTGGGGATGATGCTATTCCACTCAGAGGCACTGTGTCTGATTCTGTACCTCCTGTGTCTGTCACATCTGCTGAAGTAACTGAGTCAGCGGGATTTCATCAAGATTTTGTTCTTAACGAGGAGGATGAGGCTGAATCGGATGAGGAGCCACTTACCCGAACTGTGGGAAGGAAAGTTGTTCCCACAGAACATGGGTTAAGGGTTGTTGGTGAACAACCGAGAGGCTCCGGAGATACAGAAACTGACCCAACTTATGCTCCGGGGTCCTCAGGCGGGATTGTAGGGGAGCTTCCTCCTCAACTGGATCAAGGAGGAAGAGAATGGCCAAACCCCATGGCCAGAAAAAAAAGAAGCGTAGGGTGACCTTTATCACTACCACTTCACCACATCCCCCATCCACCACATCCACCACCCACCACATACACCACATCTAGCACAGCCCCCACCATACCTTCCACCACATCCACCACTCCACCACATCTATCACAGCCTCCACCATACCTTCCACCACAGCACCGTTTCCCTCCACCACCACATTCTTTACTCCCTCATCACCTCCCCACTATACACAGACCTATCTTCACCACCGCCACCACCACCACGTCACCCAATCAATGCCCTCAGCCATCCCTCACACACCTATAGATCTCCTCTACCTCCAATCGGGGTAGAGGAACAGTTGTCGTGTTAAACAGAATGGTGTTGCGATTGCTGGCGGCTGATGAGGAAAAGACAACTCAGATCCGCCAGCTTACTGACCTGACTGCTGCACAATCGCATAAAATTGCAGAGCAGGATCGAGTAATTGAGGAGCAGCCCACAGATGACTGCCCAGAGCAACGAGATAGCCATTCTCCAAGCTCAAAGCGTCACCTCAGGGAAGAAAATAGAGGAATTGGAAAAGGCTAAAAAGACCATTTTGCTAAAATGAAAGGATCAAAGGAGGAACCTTTAAAGATAAGGATGGGGACAAAATGTAATGATAATGAAGATGATGAAGACGATGATGATAATGAGAGTGAAACTGATGAAGAGAAAACCGAAGAATGGTGTGAAGATGAAGACACTGACGGAGGAGAAGCAGCTGAATCTGTCTCAGCTCCAGGGCAAGAGAAAAGATCAAAGAACAGACAAGATCAGTCAGCTTCTGCTTCTGCACCTTCACGTGAAGAGCCGAGTATTCAGGAAAAAGTAAATAGTAGATGTTTATGTATTTATTTACTTTTGTATTCTGTATTGAAAACCATGTACTAATGTTATATATAAGTTAATGCATTTTGTTTGATAAATTACTAATGATTTGAGTGTGAAATGTGTAAATCAAACAGATCCAAAGTACAACAGAGATGAGTTTGATATTGCTCCCCTTCAACAGGTCAAGTCTCAACTCACAATGATTCTTGATCTGCAAGGGATTGTCAGAAGGTCAGTGAGTTATACCCCTGAAGAAGGTGAAATAATTCATGACCTATCTAACGAGCAACTGGCAGAGATGTTCAGACTCAATCCTGATGAAATTGTCAAGGATGCTCCAACAGTTGATTCAACCAGTGACGAAGAACTAAATGACGTTGATGAAGTTGAGGTTGAAGATATTGCTGCAGAAGAGTACCCTCGTACGCTGACAACGAGGGTAATGTGGTCCCCAATCTGGGTGAGTCCCTAGTCAGTGATATGTTTGAGGTACTAGACAAGATGGAGCAGGAAACAGGAAAGACCGAAGGAACCACCCAAGCCTCAAATGATGACGTAGACATTCGAAAGGCTGAGTGGGCTGAATGTTTTAAAGAAGTCAGAGCCCAACGTGCTGCACCAAAGAGGGATGCCTACACCAAGTTCTACAGCGTCAAGAAACATCTTAGTGAAGCAGCTAATGATGAGGCTTGGGTTAGTGCCATGCAGAAGAACTTCTTCAGTTTAAGGAGTTAGGTGTAGAGACACTAGTGGAAAGACCTAAAGGCTAAAGTCATTGGTACCAAATGGTCATGAAATTGTAAGAAAGATGATCAGGATTGATCATCAGAACAAGGCTCGGCTTGCTGTTAGGGTTTTCGACAAGTTGAAGGTATCGCCTACAATGAAGTTTTGCACCATTGTCAAGGATGGAAGCCATCGGCATCTTCCTTGCCTATCATCTTTATGAAATCAAGTCTATCATCCTTGATGTTAAGAGTGCATTCCTTTCACGGTGAAATCAGAGACACATGTATGTTTAGTTCAACCAAGGGCTTTGAAGACCCATATCATCGGGATGAGTTAAAAACTCACAAGGCTCTATACAAACGGGCTTCATCATGCTCCACGGCTTTCGTAATGAAAAACTCTCGACTCATGTTTGTGAAGCACAGATTTCACAGGGGAGTCATTGACTGCACACTATTTATCAAGAAAAGATGGAGATCTACTGCTATAGTGTTGATACATGTATGTCCCTAGATCATGATATGTGATGTAATAGATCTTGTTTGGTATGATTAATGAAATGATATTGATAGTCTGTTAGTTATAATGTTTAATAGTTCATTAATGAGTCGTGACTGAATTGATTGGGTTTATGATTATTTGAATGGTTGCACATTATGTTATATTAATTAAAAAATTCAAACTTAACTTAATGAAGTTCCCATGCGAATGGCTCATGCGAATGAATCATACGCATGAATAACTTCACACGATTGACTCAGTCGCACGACTGAACCAGGAGACTGGATCAGTCGTACGATTGTAACATAAGATTGGCTCAGTCGCACGACTGAACACTCAGTCGTACGAATGAATCAACCGCATGGTTCAATCGCACGACTGAACCAAACTAATGGTTCAGTCGCACGATTGATAGTGCCAACCTATAAATACAACTCAATTCGTGAAAAATAAAAACTCTCGATCAATTACGATTCCAGACGTACCCTAGCCGTCCAGAAACCTTCCAATTCGTTCTCCAAGTTCATAGAACACATTAGATCGATTCCAATCGATTTCTAACGTTAGTTTCAATCCTTGATTGATTCTTCGTGTGTTCTCACTGATTGGATCGCCAATCAAATAGGATTCCGCACTATTTGATCTGGTTTACACGTTAATCTCTAGGTATTTCGGTCAAATACCAGGTCCTAACAAGTGGTATCAGAGCTATTGGCTCTTGATTACGTGTTGATTCAATCAAGATTGCATAAAAGTTTGTGTTTTTGCACTAAAAACGCAATCTTTGGCATCAAAAGTGATCTTGGAAGTTCCCTGCTCATCGAAGTTTGGTTTCTACGGACTTAGGATTAGAACTTGTGAAATTTCGAATCTTTACGGCTGAAACCCGTCAAACCTAGAAATTTTCGCAAACAGCAGCTTCAGTCGCACGAGTGACTCATTCGCACGACTGGACTCCATTTGCATTGCTCATATACGCACGATTGGACATAGTCGCACCCTCATTCGGCCGACTGAACCGTTCTTAGCATAGCTCATACGCACCAGATTCATTCGCACGACTGAACCAATCGCCCAGTTCAGCCGCACGATTGAACCAATCGCAGAGTTTATACGCACGATTAGCTCATTCGCATCCTTCAGTCGCATCAGTGAAAGTTTGTTTGATTAGATTATAAGTTTATTAGTCATGGAAGATCAGATGCCAGCCTTTACTGCTGGGAAGGACTCAAGGATACAGAACCTGCTGTTGCTTGAGAGTGAGGTGGGGAATCACAATAAACCACCAAAGCTTTGACTTTAGATGAGTTTCCCCACTGGAAACAACGTTTTGAGATCTACCTTAATGGAGTAGATCCTAATCTGTGGGAAGCCATTGAGATTGGTTATAGTACACCGGTGGGAGCTGATGGAGTTAAGCTAACATTAAGCGGGATGACAGACGCACAGAAAGTTAAGTACAATGCAGAGAAAAGAGTTTATGCATTGATCACTCAGTCTATCCCCAAAGACATATTCCACCAGTATTCAGAGAACAAGCAGTCCAAGAAACTGTGGGATGAGCTAGAGAAGAGATATGATGGGAATGCATCATTGAAGGCAATCAAGGCAAAGGAGTTAAAGAAGGAATTCGATAACTTCTCATCAATTGGTAATGAAAGTTTGGACGAAGTCATAGACAGATTCTACCACTTGATGAGCGAATTGCATACACATGGAGTGGCTACTACCATGGAAGAGAAAGTAAGCAACTTCGCAGACGGATTGCCTGATAAGTGGGCTACATTCGTGTCTAACCTGAGACAGAATGGAATACTTGTAAAGCTGGATATAAATGACTTCATTCTTAAGTTGCGAGAAGAAGCACTAAGGATGAAGTATAGAGCTCAGAAGTCTTCGTACACACAAAATCCAGCTTTATACAACGCCACGCCTCAAGCTAAGACATCTGGAGCACCACTCCAGACTGCTTTTGTGTCTAGCTCGTTAGGTCCTTCACATGCTTCTCCTTCTGGATCAGACACGTCTGGGTCATCATGTACCCATTATATTGGATCAGAAGCAAACGCTACCAAACTGAAGATTGGAAACTGCCATCTGGATCTCGAGATGATGACTTACGAGCAGTGGGATGAGAATTGGAGCTTGAGAGAATGGATATAATGTGGGCCTTAGCAAGTGCTGTCCGGAGGGCGAAGAAATTTGTGAAAAAGACTGGACAGAACTTGGTTGCTACTAAGGATACCACCTTTGGCTTCGACAAGAGTAAAGTGACCTGCTTTAACTGTGGTGAGAGGGGGCACTTCAAAAGAGAATGTGTGAAGCCAAAGAAGACGGGTAATGGGAACCCGTTCTCATCCTTTACTCGCCAAGACAAGCAAGCCTCTAGTTCTACTTCATCAAACAAGGATCCAAAAGCCTTAACTGCTCATGATGATGAAGGACAGGATTGGAGTTTTTGGTTTGTCTCACCAGGAGAATCTAACATTGCCAGTGTTGAGGATATTGATGATGATTCTGCAGTGAAGGTGATATAGCAGTTGAGATAGCAATGTCACATAGTGAAGAAACAACTGCAGCCGAGGTCAGTTACAAGCCAATGAGGAAGTTTCCACGTCAGAGACAGAAAAGTCAGAATCACCAGAACCAGAAACATCTGATGCTGCACTGATGGCTAACTCTTCTGAACCAACTCAGGTAAGTACCACTGACCAAATTTTTAATAATCATGCTTGTTCTGATTGTGATACTTTTAGGAATAGCATAGATGAAAATTTTGCTAGGTTATTAGATCATAATGATAACTTAGTAAAAGATTTACGTCTGTGCACTGAGGCTAATAGAGTACTAAAACAAAATGAGCATAGTTATAAAGAAAAAATAGACCTATTGACTAAACAACTTAGGGAAACCGAAGTAGTGGCCTTTAACCAAGCAAATGACATTAGGTACTATCTAAACTCCCTAGAAGACACTAAGAAACAAAAGGCAGTTCTAGAAGTAGAAGTAAATTCACTAAAACAGAAACTGCATAGTTGGACTAGTTCGTCGCACATAGTCCAACACTTAGTAAAAGAAAGGAACAACGGGGAGGGACTGGGCTACAAAGTGGTTCCACCACCACCTGAGACCTTGATGAACACTAAGTCTAGACCTTTAAGTAATAATCCCATCAAGGATCATGTAGTGACTACTCCTCTTGTAGTGATCCAGATTCCCTATGTTCATCTATTGACACTGGAAACAAACAAAAGGAGACCACTTCAAAGGCAAAGGGCAAATTGCCTTGTGTTAATCTGGAAAAGAAGTTTGAAAAGGTTAACTTAAAGTCAGTTCTAACAAAGTCAAATCAGAACCTAAAGGACTTCAAATGTTACTTTCTCACATGCTTCAAGTCAAAAACCTGTTAACCAAAAATTGGAACATGTAAACAGGTTAAAACAGTAAATTTTGTTAAACCAGAGAAAACATCAAACATACTAGAGTCAAAACCTAAAGTGATTGATGTTACTAGAGTGTCACGCACCTCTCCACAAAGAAAGTTTAATCATAAAGTTGATAGCAGAGCGTGCTACAACTGTGGAGAATATGGACACATTGCTTCCTACTGTAATTTTATCAGACACCTAGGAAGAAGATTGAACTTCAGGACTCAAACCTAAGTCTTCTAAGAGGAGCTCTTTAACTCCACCTAGAAGAGCTAGTGAACCTAAAGTCCAACTTGCAACCAAACGACTGTTTATCATAAACAGGCATTGCACAAATCTGGCTTATGGAAAGAAAAGTCAACCTACTGTGTCTGATACTGATAACAAGAAGGAACCTGAGCTACCCTCACCCTCTAAGGGTCAATGGGTGGAGTTTATGATGTGTGATGCCTCTGGGAACCCAAGACAGTCAAAGCTTGGGTTCCTAACCTAAACTAATTCATTTACTTTGTATGTGCAGGGTGTTCGATACAGTGCTGAGACTAACACGTGGATTATAGACAGCGGAGCATCCAGGCACATGACAGGAAATAGAGCCCTTTATCTAACGTCAAACAAATAAAAGGAGGGCATGTTTCCTTTGCAGGAAACAAAGGAGGCTATATCACAGCTCAGGGAGAAGTGGGAAATCAGAAAGTTAAGTTTGATAAGGTGAACTACGTTCAACAACTTCAGAACAACTTACTTTCTGTTTCCCAAATCTGTGATAAAGGATTTAAAGTCATCTTCGATAACCAGAAGTGTTACGTGCTGAAGAAAGAATATATGATCCCAGAGGACCAAGTTCTGATGACTGCTTCAAGATATAAAGACCTTTATGTCTTGGATCTGTCAACAGCTGCTACAACGGATCATGAGGTTCAGTGTTTTTTATCTAAAGCTACTGAGAAGGATTCAATCTCCTGGCATCGGAGAATGGGACACATTAGTCAAAGGAAGATGAATCATTTGATTCAGAAGGATTTAGTGAGAGGAGTGAAATGTCAAGAACTTCCAACTTCCTGACTTTTGTGTAGCTTGCAAGAAAGGCAAACAGACAAAGAAGTCTCATAAGGAAAAGAAAGTTCATTCAATAGAACTTCCTCTTGAGCTTCTTCACATGGATCTGTTTGGTCCAGTTAGTACAAGGAGCATTGCAGGCGACGTGTACTGTTTGTGGTCACTGATGACTACTCAAGGTTCACTTGGGTAATGTTTCTGAAATCCAAATCAGAAACTTTGGAGACATTCAAGGAATTAGTAACCACACTGGAATCCCTCTACAAGCTAAAAGTTCGACAAATACGCTCAGACAACGGGACAGAATTCAAGAATCAAGGGATGGAGGCATACTGCAAGGAAAAGGGAATTGTGCATCAATTCACTTCTGCTTACACACCTCAGATGAATGGCGTTGCTGAGAGAAAGAACAGGAGTTTGATAGAGACAGCACGGACTATGCTGGCAGACTCGAAACTGCCTATCCAATTCTGGAATGAGGCAGTGGCAAATGCGTGTTATACACTGAATCGAGTCCTAATAGTCAAGCGCCACGGAAAGACATGTTATGAGCTACTACAAAGACGCAAACCGAATTTGGAGTATCTTGAACCTTTTGGCGCACCGTGTACACTTCTGAAGAAGACACAAGAAGGAAAATTCAGCGAGAAGGCAGTTGAAGGAATTTTTCTAGGATACAACATACCGAACAAGCGAGTTTACAATAACTCAACGGGTCTTGTAGAAGTGTGGTGTAATGTCGACGTTCAGAGATATACCACACCACCTACAGGCAAAGGACCTGCATACTTCTTCGATTATGATGGATTCTTCAAATCCTTCAACATCCCTCTCTCTCCCTCGGATGATGAGTTAGCTACTAGGATGATGTATGATATTCTAAATATACCATCTAGCACACAGGGAGAATCATCTACTCAGTCAGAAGGGGTAGTCGATGACAGTGACTCCTCCTCTGAAGATGAAACTGAAGCAGATGACCAGAACAGTCAGGAGGAACAAGTTCCAGTTCCTGAAAGTCCACAAGCATCCATAAGTGATGCACCCTCGACTTCGGAACCTCAAACTCCACCTTCCTCAGATGCAGAACAAAATGTTCACAATCTTGGTTCGGAGGTGACTGTGCCGACTACTCCAGGATCACGACTAAACGTCTATCATCCCCTTGACAATGTTATTGGAGATGTCCGATCAGGAGTACAAACCCGAAATCAGCTATACTCAGCTGATTACGCCTCAGTTATGGAGAAGGGTTACATTCATGATGGTGCTTATCGATGTTTTGTTTCGCAGGTTGAGCCAAAATATGTCAGTGAAGCACTAAATGATGAGGCGTGGGTGAGTGCCATGCAAGAAGAACTTCTGCAGTTTAAGAAGTTAGGTGTATGGACTCTGGTTGATAGACCTAAAGGTGCTAAAGTCATTGGCACCAAATGGGTACTAAAATGCAAGAAGGATGACCAAGGAGTCATTATCAGGAACAAAGCTCGACTGGTGGTTCAAGGTTTTCGCCAAGTCGAGGGAATTGACTATAATGAGGTGTTTGCACCCGTGGCAAGGATGGAAGCTATTCGTATCTTCCTTGCCTATGCATCGTACATGAAGATTAAAGTCTACCAATTAGATGTGAAGAGTGCATTCCTTCATGGGGAAATCAGGGAAACAGTCTATGTAAGTCAACCCGAGGGATTTGAAGACCCTTATCATCGGGATAGAGTTTACAAGCTCGACAAAGCTTTATATGGGCTTCATCAAGCTCCTCGAGCTTGGTATGAGAAACTCTCGACTCATCTTGTGAAACACGGCTTTCGCAGGGGAGTCATTGACTGTACACTGTTTATTAAAGAAAAGGATGGCGACCTACTGCTTGTACAGATATATGTTGATGACATAATCTTCGGGTCAAAGAACGAAGAGTTATGCAAAGAGTTTGAAGCAGTGATGAAGAAAGAGTTTGAGATGAGTGCTATGGGGGAGATGAAGTTCTTTCTCGGGTTACAGGTGGATCAAACACCTAATGGGATCTTTCTACATCAGACCAAGTATGTAGGAGACATTCTCAGTCGCTTTGACATGGAGAATGCTTCTGCTGCTGGGACTCCACTTGCTACGAATCATGATATAGCACCTGATGAGAATGGAGATCTTGTAGATGCCACTATGTACCGAGGAATGATTGGATCCCTCATGTATCTCACTGCCTCAAGACCTGATATCATGTATGCTACATGTTTATGTTCCAGATATCAGGCTAAACCTAAGGTCAATCATCTGATCGGGGTCAAAAGGATTTTTCGCTATCTAAAGGGTACACCCACACTGGGGTTGTGGTATCCTCATGATGATGATTTTGAGCTCACGGCGTATAGTGACTCGGACTACGGAGGCTGCAAAATGAACTACAAGTCTACATCAGCGGGGTGTCAATTCTTTGGGAGAAGATTAGTTACATGGCAGTGTAAGAAGCAGACATCGGTTGCATTGTCAACCTGTGAAGCCGAATATGTTGCTGCTGCAAGTTGCTGTTCACAAATCATTTGGATTCAACAGCAAATGCGGGATTACGGTTTAAAATTCTCATCTACTCCTATTTTTGTTGATAACTCTGCTGCAATTGCAGTAACTAAAAATCGGTTCAACATCCTAAGACCAAACACATCGGTATTAAATACCACTTCATAAGAGACTGTTTTGAAAAGAACTTAATTGATGTGGTTAAAATTAATACTGATTTTCAACGTGCTGACCTCTATACTAAAGCCTTTGATAAACCACGTTTTCAATATTTGCTAGAGGTCAACGGCGTTAAAAAGAAAAGTGAGGTACCTGATGAGAATAATGTGTAGTCCGATGTAGTTCGTTAAAGTTTATTTTATTTTATGTTATCTGTTTTTCTTTTTGTCTGTTATATTTAAACTCATGTTATTTTGCTGTTTATTAAAATCCAAAATAATTAAATCCGAAATGATTTTAGTATTTTAGGGGAGAATATGTCAGCAAGTTAACATTAAAAAAAATAAATAAAATAAAAATGAGGGAGAAGGGGTAACTAGCTGAAATAAGGTAGATTGTGTCTGTGATACCGATTCAATACCTTTGGAACATGATAGTACACACGAACAAATCAAGAGGGATTTTAAAAATTAAGTTTTGAAAAGATGCAAAAGTTCAAAGTATAAGTCTGTGTAGTCTAAGCAATATAAAAAGGGAAGATGATAGAAAACTGGCAACTCCTAAGGTGACACAAAGAAAGTAGACTTAGAGGCTGCTAGACCACAAATGTTGTGGTAGATTCAACACAATAGACAATTAGACCTGATTGGTGATCTCAAGATCAAACTAAGTTGTTCAACTGACTGTGGGCTTCCATCTTATCACTGGTTAACACAATCAAATATATCCAATAAGGGGTAATGAGCATTTAAATGCCACAAACGTGTGCGGATGACCATAATTAGCAAAGCAAGAAAAAAATGAAAGACAAATGCAATAAAGCTAATGACTTATGTTGTTGGTGCATATTGTGTAAAATAAAATAAGCTGCTCTAACAAGGAGATAGGTTGTGTGCCTCTCTGCTGTGCGATGGCACTGACCTGAGGATAAGCATAACCTAGATATTCTAGAATTCATTGTTGTTTGCCGCCTCTCTGCTGTGCGATGGCACTGACCTGAGGACAGGCTTCTCTTTGAAAGCTCTAAGAATAGTCTCTTCTTGTAATAATACCCGTAGACCGCTCAAAAACCTCTGAGGAATGTTGATTACCATATAAGTGTGGGATCCACAAATGTTAGCTGAAATAATTAAACCTAAGACAGTCACCAGTCTGCTCAAAAGTCTGTGTATGGATTTAAGTGGACGAACATACTGACAATCTTAGTGGCTACATTCTCAAGAGTTCAAATCAATGTGAAAATCTAAGAGTTTCAGTATGATTTCCTTAAGTTGCTAACGACTCTGGATGAACACCGAGAATTTAAGCATCAAAAAGTTTAAACAAGTCCCAAATGATTTGATGTTCCTGTATGATTCCAAAATTGAATTGGTCCAGATATGATCAATCTAAGTTGAAGCTGTCTACTCCCTAACCAAATCCCTTAGATTTCCATCTTAGGGTTTTATCTCTCACAAAAAGTCCAAAATAAACTTTAGTTGTAGTTAGTTTAAGTTTTTATGTTAATCTTTTAATTTGTGCATCTGTCGGACTACATCAGGGAAATCAGAAGGGAATTAACTTACCTAAAAGGGTCATGTCTGAGATGGCCACATGTTTTTCAAATTTTAAAAGGTCACATCTGAAGTGACTGAATTGGTTAAGAGCTTATATGTCTATTTCAAAAGGTTAAAATGTTCAAAATGGCAGAAAATCTACCAAGTGTGACCATTCACACGATTGGACCATGAATATGGACCAACCATGCGATGGATGCATTCGCCATTCGCGATTGGACCATGATATGGACACCAACCAGCGAATGGAATGGATCCCATTCGCACGACTGAACATGAATGAGTCGCAACCAATGGCGTTAAGATGATCTTTCGACCGAATGACAGGGTGCGAATGAGTCAGTCAACCGACTGAGACTTAGTCGGTTAATTGAGATGCGAATAAAGGAGACCGAATGAGTCAGTCGACCGACTGAGACTCAGTCGGCCGACTGAAAGCGACCGACTGACCAATCGCACGACTGAACCTCAGTCGCCCGAATGAACTGAGCGAATGAGGCCAGTCGGCCGATTGAAATTAGGGTCAGTATTTAAAGGGCCCAGTCGATCGCATCTCACTCATCACTCCCAATCGCACCCCAAATCGCTTTCTTTCCCGTTACTCTGCCAAAATCTCTAGAGATAGTGTTCACATTGCTATTCATCTTCTGACTTCGATTGACAAGAATACAGGTACATTGCAGTTCAATCTTATAGAAATCAGAAGATTTTGAGTCCAATTTGGGTTATTCGAATGAAACATTGATCGGATTGAAAATGCCCTAATAACCTACATAAACTAAGCTAAATGTTAAAATTAAGTTTAATAGGTCATTAGTGACGAGATGGCGAGTCCAATGAACTAGATATAGAGGTTGTAAAACAAAAAATTGGTGAAACTGAAAATGTGAATCGCACAGTTGGTCTTCATGCGAATGGACAGCAAGATGAACTTCAGTCGCACGACTGAAGGGCTCAAACTGCCCATACGCATGGCTGAACCATGCGTATGAAGTTCAGTCGCATGACTGAGGTAACCGCATGAAGGTATATGCGTAGGAGCCCAATCGCACACTCTGAGATACGTATGGGGTCAATCGCACGACTGAACCCCATTCGTACCATTCAATCGTACGACTGAACCCCTTTCGCACGGTTCAATCGCACTGTTGAACTCAGTCGCACAATTCAATCGCATGACAGAAAGATGTTCTTCAAGCTTAATGAGTTCATGACTTTCTTAGTAAATGGTACTAATGTTTACTATCTTTGTGTAACAGATGGCGAGTAGATGGACTATGAGCACAAAGCATAATATATGTGCCCATCTGGACTTAACATCCAGAAATGCTGCAGAATTCTCTGGCATTATCACGTTTCTATTGAGATCACGGATTGCGCATGCCATCTCTACCCCTTGCACCCCATATCGATCCATTCAACAAGCCTTCTGGGAAGGCGCTACAGTTGATAGATCATCTGAACCTCACTGCATAAGAAGTACCATATTTGGCGAGGATATTACCGTTTCTGAGGAGGATCTAAGGATTGTACTTCAATTGGGGATGACGGTGACTGCCCAACCCGTCTACACCCCCTCACTGTCAGAGGATGTTTTCTCAGAGCCAAATACTCTGGGGACATCAATTCAGGGGTACTCAACAAGAGTAACCTCTGTCCCCAGTTTAAATACCTTGCACACGTGCTGCTCAAGTGCATGGCTTCAAGAAAAGGTGGGTTTGATGAGCTGTCGGATCAGATGCAAAACGCATACGTTGCGTTGGTGCTGAACCATCCGTTCAGCTTCTCTAAGATGATCTTCACCTATCTGGTGGAGAACATCGAGGGGAAAGGAAAGGAAGCCTTCTGTATGTACCCACGGTTTATGCAAATGATAATAGATCAGAAGCTTCCTTCCCTGCCAAAAGAACAGGAGGATTCGGTAGTATTGGAGGTAATGGATGACACCACCCTGGGAAGGATGAAAGTATACCGGGGAAAGCAAGTGAAGCCTCCGGTCAGGAGGTTGTTTGGTCATCTTGCCAGAGAAGACTATGTAGTGCCGGAAAAAGAAAGTGGCGTCACGAGGACAGTGACTCTGATGTGGAACAGATAGCCCTACCCACTCTTGACTCAGATGAGGATGACAGTGGGGATGATGCTATTCCACTCAGAGGCACTGTGTCTGATTCTGTACCTCCTGTGTCTGTCATCTGCTGAAGTAACTGAGTCAGCGGGATTTCATCAAGATTTTGTTCTTAACGAGGAGGATGAGGCTGAATCGGATGAGGAGCCACTTACCCGAACTGTGGGAAGGAAAGTTGTTCCCACAGAACATGGGTTAAGGGTTGTGGTGAACAACCGAGAGGCTCCGGAGATACAGAAACTGACCCAACTTATGCTCCGGGGTCCTCAGGCGGGATTGTAGGGGGAGCTTCCTCCTCAACTGGATCAAGGAGGAAGAAATGGCCAAACCCCATGGCCAGAAAAAGAAGAAGCGTAGGGTGACCTTTATCACTACCACTTCCACCACATCCACCACATCCACCACATCCCCACTCCACCACATACACCACATCTATCACAACACACCCCCCCATACCTTCCACAACATCCACCACGTCCACCACATATCACAGCCCCACCATACCTTCCACCACAGCACCGTTTCCCTCCACCACCACATTCTTTACTCCTCATCACCTCCACCACTATACAGACCTATCTTCACCATCACCACCACACTTCACCCCAATCAATGCCCTCAGCCCATCCCTCACACACCTATAGATCTCCTCTACCTCCAATCGGGGTAGAGGAACAGTTGTCGGCGTTAAACAGAATGGTGTTGCGATTGCTGGCGGCTGATGAGGAAAAGACAACTCAGATCCGCCAGCTTACTGACCTGACTGCTGCACAATCGCATAAAATTGCAGAGCAGGATCGAGTAATTGAGGAGCAGGCCCGACAGATTGGCTGCCCAGAGCAACGAGATAGCCATTCTCCAAGCTCAAAGCGTCACCTCAGGGAAGAAAATAGAGGAGTTGGAAAAGGCTAAAAAGACCATTTTGCTAAAACTGAAAGGATCAAAGGAGGAACCTTTAAAGATAAGGGATGGGACAGAAATGATGATGATAATGAAGATGATGAAGACGATGATGATAATGAGAGTGAAACTGATGAAGAGAAAACCGAAGAATGGTGTGAAGATGAAGACACTGACGAGGAGAAGCAGCTGAATCTGTCTCAGCTCCAGGGCAAGAGAAAAGATCAAAGAACAGACAAGATCAGTCAGCTTCTGCTTCTGCACCTTCACGTGAAGAGCCGAGTATTCAGGATAAAAGTAAATAGTAGATGTTTATGTATTTATTTACTTTTGTATTCTGTATTGAAAAACCATGTACAAATGTTTATATTAAGTTAATGCATTTTGTTTGATAAATTACTAATGATTTGAGTGTGAAATGTGTAAATCAAACAGATCCAAAGTACAACATAGATGAGTTTGATATTGCTCCCCTTCAACAGGTCAAGTCTCAACTCACAATGATTCTTGATCTGCAAGGGATTGTCAGAAGGTCAGTGAGTTATACCCCTGAAGAAGGTGAAATAATTCATGACCTATCTAACGAGCAACTGGCAGAGATGTTCAGACTCAATCCTGATGAAATTGTCAAGGATGCTCCAACAGTTGATTCAACCAGTGACGAAGAACTAAATGACGTTGATGAAGTTGAGGTTGAAGATATTGCTGCAGAAGAGTACCCTCGGTACGCTGACAACGAGGGTAATGTGGTCCCCAAACTAGGTGAGTCCCTAGTCAGTGATATGTTTGAGGTACTAGACAAGATGTAGCAGGAAACAGGAAAGACCGAAGGAACCACCCAAGCCTCAAATGATGACGTAGACATTCGAAAGGCTGAGTGGGCTGAATGTTTTAAAGAAGTCAGAGCCCAACGTGCTGCACCAAAGAGGGATGCCTACACAAAGTTTTACAGCGTCAAGAAACATGTTAGTGAAGCACTCAATGATGAGGCTTGGGTTAGTGCCATGCAGGAAGAACTTCTTCAGTTTAAGAAGTTAGGTGTATGGACACTAGTGGAAAGACCTAAAGGTGCTAAAGTCATTGGTACCAAATGGGTCATGAATGTAAGAAAGATGTCAGGGAGTGATCATCCAGAAACCACACTCGGCTTGCTTTTAGGTTTTCGACAAGTTGAAGGTATCGACTACAATGAAGTATTTGCAACCAGTGGCAAGGATGGAAGCCATCCGCATCTTCTGCCTATGCATCTTATATGAAATCAAAGTCTATCAGCTTGATGTTAAGAGTGCATTCCTTCACGGTGAATCAGAGAAACAGTGTATGTCAAGTCAACCCAAGTCTTTGAAGACCCATATCATCGGGATAGAGTTTAAAAACTCACAAGGCTCTATACGGGCTTCATTCAAGCTCCACGGGCTCGTATGAGAAACTCTCGCTCATGTTGTGAAACACAGATTTCACAGGGAGTCATTGACTGCAACTATTTATCAAAGAAAAGATGGAGATCTACTGCTAGTACTGTTGATACATGTATGTCCCTAGATCATGATATGTGATGTAATAGATCTTGTTGGTATGATTAATGAAATGATATTGATAGTCTGTTAGTTATAATGTTTAATAGTTCATTAATGAGTCGTGACTGAATTGATTGGGTTTATGATTATTTGAATGGTTGCACATTATGTTATATTAATTAAAAATTCAAACTTAACTTAATGAAGTTCCATGCGAATGGCTCATGCGAATGAATCATACGCATGAATAACTTCACACGATTGACTCAGTCGCACGACTGAACCAGGAGACTGGATCAGTCGTACGATTGTAACATAAGATTGGCTCAGTCGCACGACTGAACACTCAGTCGTACGAATGAACCAACCGCATGGTTCAATCGCACGACTGAACCAAACTAATGGTTCAGTCGCACGATTGGATAGTGCCAACCTATAAATACAACTCAATTCGTGAAAATAAAAACTCTCGATCAATTACGATTCCAGACGTACCCTAGCCGGTCCAGAAACCTTCTATTCGTTCTCCAAGTTCATAGAACACATTAGATCGATTCCCAATCGATTTCTAACGTTAGTTTTAATCTTGATTGATTCTTCGTGTGTTCTCACTGATTGGATCGCCAATCAAATAGGATTCCGCACTATTTGATCTGGTTTACACGTTAATCTCTAGGTATTTTGGTCAAACACCAGGTCCTCCAACAGTACAGATCTATGTAGATGACATATCTTCGTTCAAAGAACGAAGAATTATGCAAAGAATTCGAAGCAGTAATGAAGGCTGAGTTTGAGATGATGTCATGGGAGATGATTCTTTCTCGGGTTACAGGTGGATCAGACACCAAATGGAATCTTCTTACACAACAAAGTATGTAGGGGATATTCTCAATTGGCTTGACATGGAGAATGCCTCCACCCCTGGCACTCCACTAGCTACAAAACCATGATGTAGCACACCGATGAGAATGGTGATCTGGTAGATGCCACTATGTACCGGGGATGTTGGATCTCTCATGTATCTCACTGCCTCAAGACCAGATATATGTATGCTACATTTTGCTCACGATATCAGGCAAGCCTAAGGTAAACCATCTAATTGGGGTCAAAAGGATATTTCGTTATCTGAAGGGCACACCCCTCTTGGGTTGGGTACCCTCATGATGATGACTTTTGAACTTACAGCGTATAGTGACTCAGATTACGGAGGCTGCAAGATGAACTACAAGTCGACATCAGCAGGGTGTGAGTTCTTGGGAGAAGCTTAGTCACCTGTTGGTAATGATAGCAAAGCACCTCGGTTGCTTTGTCAACTTGTGAAGCCGATACGTTGCTGCTGCAAGCTATTGTACCCCAAATCAAATGGATTCAATAGAAATGCGGGATTACGGTTTGCATTTCACTTCCACTCCTATATTTGTTGATAACTCTACTACGATTGCAGTCACTAAGAACCCGGTCCAACATCCTAAGACCAAACACATCGGAATCAAATATCACTTCATACATGACTGATTTGAAAAGAACTTAATCGATGTGATAAAAATAACATTGATTTTCAACGTGCTGACCTCTATACAAAGGCTTTTGATAACCATGTTTTCTATATCTATTAGAGGTCAATGGTGTTAAAAAGAAAAGTGAGGTCATTCCTGAAGATGACCATGTATAGTCTGATGCGTCGCGTCTAGTTTCTCTAAAAATTTCTTTAATTATAGTTTCCTTTATGTTTAATTCTCTTATTTTGTTTAAAGTTAGTTCGTTAATTACACTTAGTGTCGGTTCTTGCTCATTAAAATCCTAAAACGCAAATCCTTAGAGGTTCTAGTATTTTAGGGGGAGAATAAGTATAAAATAAATGAGGGAAAAGGAGAGGCAAGCCGATAGTAAATAATATCGTTCGTGTGATACCGATTTAACGTGTGGAATATGATAGTACACAGGTACAAACAATTTGGGACTTTAAAAATCAAAATTGAAAAAGATGCAAAGTTCAAGTATAAGTCTGAGTAGTCTGAGCAATATAAAAGGAAATATGATAGTTAAGCTAGCTATTACTAAGGTAACACAAAGAAAATAGACCTAGAGGTTGCTAGACCATAGCTGATATGTTGGTAGATTCAACACAATAGATGACTAGACCGTTTGGTGATCTCAAGATTAAACTAAAATGTTTGACTAGCTGTGGGAAACACCTTATCCTTGGTTAACACAATCAACAAGATTCCAATAAGGGGTGACGAGCAAAATAAACGCCACAAAAGTGTGCGTAAGACCAAAGCATGAGCAAAAGCACATGAAAAATGAAAATACAATAAAGCTGATAACCTAGGTTGTTGGCGAGATTTGTGCTAAAAGAAGAAAATTGCTCAAAAAAGAAGATAGATTATGTGCCTCTCTGTTGTGCGGTGGCACTGACCTGATGATAAGCATAACCTATATATTCTAGAACTCATTGTTGTTTGCCGCCTCTCTGCTGTGCGATGGCACTAACCTGAGGATTGGCTTCTCTTTGAACATTCTATGAATAGTCGCTTCTTGAACACTACCCTAAGACCGCTCAAAAATCTCTTGAAGAATGTTGATTACCATATGAGTGTGGGATCCACAAATGCTTGTTGAAATAAATAAACCTTAAAATGATCACCAAACTATGTTGAAAGTCTATGTATGGATTTAAGAGGACAAGTATATTGACAATCACTGTGGCTATAATTCTTGAAAGTTCAAATCAGTGTGGAGACCTAAGCGTACTAGTATGATCTCCTAAATTTGCCAAATGACTCCACATGAAAAACAAGGAAAGAGCATCAAATTTTTTTTAATAACTTGTCCTGAATGATTGAATATCCTGTATGATTGCAACTTAAATTGTTCCATGTATGGTTTAAATGATTAGCTGCTCTCTTAGAATATTTATTCCTTAGAACTGCATCTTAGGAATTAACTCTCAGAAAAACACAAAAACATGTCTTAATGTGTTTAAGTTTTCAGTATTATTTCTTTTATTTCTTTACAAAGTTTGTCAAATTCTGTAGGTTAGTATCGGACTATATCATGGAAGTTGATAAGGGACCTTATCATCTAAAAGGTCACAACTGAGGTGACCACAATGCTTTCAAACAACAATTAGGTCACATCTGAGGTGACTAATCGGTTAAAAGGATCACGTCTGAGGAGATCAAAGTTTTTCCAGTTAAAATAATCATGTCTAAGATGATCAAATGATTATAATGTTAATTCAACAGTTTAAAAGGGTTAAATGTCAAATGGTCAGAAAGTCAGAGGAATTTCAAGAGTATGACCCATTCACACGACTGGACCATGAGTATGGACCAACCGTACGAATGGATCGTACTCATGACTTTAGTAGCCGATTGGACAAGCGTATGGACCATGCAACCGAATGGCTGATACGAATGAGCCATTCGGCCACGTGAGAGGAGGCGAATGACCAAGTCACACGACTCGACTCTAGTCGCATGACTGAAGGTCACCGACTGGGCCAGTCGCACGACTGATACTCAGTCGCACGAACAACTTGTGCGATTGGACTCAGTCGCACGACTGTAGGAAACCCTAGTATATATAGTGGGATAGTCGGTCCCAGTCACTCGCCACCCTGAAAATCGCCCCGAGACGCACAAACTATTGTTACGCTGCCAAAATTTTCATTTGATCCTTATATACCACTAATTCATGTGCACTGACGATTTCCACTGACTATACAAGTACAATGCGGTTCAATCCAACCATCTCTCATTCAATTTGACTGCAAAATCAACAAGTTCGGTCCAAACAAGAACCGAGACTCGTTTGACAAAATAACCCAATTAATTCAAGCAATCAACTGAAATTAATGTTATTATGTGCTAAATATAATGATTGTGAGCCCAATGAACCAGAACACAACATCTAATCATAAGAATTGATCAAAACTTGAATTTGAATTGAACAGCAGTCTGTCATGCGAATGGACAGGCTGATGAATTTCAGTCGCCCGACTGAGTAGTGCGAACAGCTAAGTCGCACGACTGAATCATGCATATGAGTCCACGCGCACGACTGGTATACACGACTGATTATACATACGAGTGAGCTCAGTGGCATGACCAGTCGTACGTATGGAACAATTCGCACGACTAGAACTCAGTCGCACTACTCATTCGCACGACTAGATCTCAGTCGCACTACTCATTCACACGACTAGATCTCAGTTTGCAAGAACATAAAACCAAGTTTAACCATTTAAACATTCAGAAAACGCAGCGGATATATAGCTTTAAAACCGGTTTTATAAGCTGAAAAATAGTTCATTAGGTGACCATTTGAATGTATAAAGCAAACCCAAAAACAAAGGATCTTAAATATGTGAATGAACAAACTATAATCACAAGTTAAGCAACATAAAATCACAGCTTCAATGAGCTGTGAGGACTACCTTGTTCCAGCCAAATTGTGGACCAAGAAAAGGTTGAAAAATGCTTGTGAATCGGCCAAAAACTCCAATGAAGGAGCCCTCAAGCTTGTATACCCCAAGCCCTTGAAGTAAACACCACTCTTGCTAGGAGAGCACACCAAAACAACTTCAAAACCCGAAAATTTTGCTCCTACAGCCTGCTGAATTTCGAGAGGTGTAGAGAGAGAGAGAAGGGTTGTGTGTGTTCTTTGCATATGTGATAGATCAGATTATTGAGTAGTGAGACAAGCTAGTAGAGTGTTACTTTGGTTGTAAAGAAAAGGGACCAATAGAAACCAAATGGGGCAGCCGAAAATTGCCCCCCAAAATGGGTTTTCCCTCCTCTTCAAACATACATACACACTCTTGCTAATAAGCCCTTTTTGTCACATATTAGATAAGTCATCTACTAGACATTTTTAAATGTGACATGTCTTCTCTAATTAAACATTTTAATTAAAGTATACTCTCATGTTATTTGTGTTATTTAAACCTTTAAATAACAAAATAACAATAAACCTATCACAAATTATCCTCATAATTTGTTCCATTTCATATGCAACTTATTTAGAAAACCCATTTTCTAAATTGGTGTAATATTTAATTGCATGATCATATCATTATTGAATATTAATTGGTGTTTGCTAAGCTTGTTATTGGGTATAACCCGACTTGGATCATAACGTACTAACCGCATCAATATTCTATGTGTCTTGGGCACATAGAATCCAACAATCTCCCACTTGCCCAAGATTCATAAAAGATTGATGCAAGCAGTAAATACCGCCTAACAACGGTTTACTACCCTTAATACGCATGACTTATAGCCATTCATAACATCATCCCATTCAAGTACCCTACTTGAAATGATTTAGGTGAATCATCATATATCCTTTTGTTTCAGATGTCATGTTAAATCCAAGGATATAGAATGATCATTCCTTGTTGATTTAACTTAATCAGGCCCTAGACATCTAACTCTCAACGAATAAGAGGAACAAATTCCATCTTGACCACATACGTTTCTCACAAACACCTCGTGTCATACCTGAACATACCCTTATGTACTGTCCACTATTTCAGGATAGTAAAGAACAAGCTCAAGGTATAACAGTTGGTGAATATCAAAACCCAATATGTATCTCAGGTCTGAGGATACCAAATGATATTCTCCTTTACTCAAATTTACTTATGATCAATCAATAAGATTCCATGTAGTAAAATTTGAGATGCGAGTTAGTCCAATATTTGTATCCCACAAATATCTATGAACCTTGGTAGCAACCCATTGCTCTATATTCACCCTTATGAATATCAACCAATCCAAGTTCATAATAATCTTTACCCTCACACTTGTTCCCACAAGTATGAACGACTACAGACATTTAGAGTAAACAATTTACTCATGGATTAAACACGCTAAATTGGAACATTAATTGAAACATTATGACCAAATAATTTTATTCAAATAATAAGGAGTTCCACATATCCAAATACAAAATTTACTGATAAAATCCAATCACTAGAATATCGAAGTCACATGGCACAAGTATGACCTTCATGCTTTGCCTTTTCAAGGAGCTTCTTGAGAGGATCCGCAATGTTCTGATCCGTGTGAACTTTCCGAATACATATATTTCCCTTTTCAACTTCATCTTGTATGTAGTTGAATCTCTGCTCAATGTGCCTAGTCTTTTGATGAGCACGAGGTTCCTTGATTTGAGCAATCGCACCCTCATTATCACAAAAGATCTCTAGGGGGTCCTGAATAAAAGGGACAACCCCCAGATCGGCAATGAATTTCTTCAACCATGCAGCTTCTTGAGCTGCCAATGAGGCGGCACGTATTCTCATTCTGTAGTTGATAGGGCCACCACATCCTGCTTGGAGCTTTTCCAAGAGACCGCTCCTCCATTCAGAATGAAAATATATCCCGATTGTGACCGAGAATCATCACGATCGGTTTGGAAACTCGCATCCGTGTAACCTTTTACAACGAGTTCCTCATCACCAGATCCATAGATTAGGAACATATCTCTTGTCCTCCTTAGGTACTTAAGTATGTTCTTAACAGCCATCCAATGACTGTTTCCAGGATTTTGCTGGTAACGACTTGTCATGCTTAAGGCGCATGATACGTCCGGTCGAGTGCATATCATTGCATACATGATGGATCCAATAGCAGATGCGTATGGGATTGCCTACATTTTATTTTGCTCATCCTTTGAGCTAGGACATTGAGTCGTACTCATATCGTTCCTCTTTGAATAGGTACGGTACCTTTCTTAGAGTTCTCCATCTTGAACCTTTTCAAGACTTTATCAATATACGCACTTTGATTTAAACCAATCAACCGTCTAGATCTATCCCTATAGATCTTTATTCCTAGAATATAGGCGGCTTCTCCAAGATCCTTAATGGAAAAACAACTTCCAAGCCAGGTTTTTACACCTTCCAAGGTTCGAATTTCATTTCCAAATAGTAGTATGTCATCAACATACAATACTAGGAAAGTTATTGTGCTCCCACTAGCCTTCTTATACACACAAGCCTCATCAGCTTTTTTGATGAAGCCAAATTTCTTTACCTCCTCATCAAAACGATGATTCCAGCTTCTCGATGCTTGTTTCAATCCATAGATTGATTTCTTTAACTTGCATACTTTATTAGGATGTTTTGGATCGACAAAACCTTCAGGCTGAACCATATAAACATCTTCCTCAAGATATCCATTTAGGAAAGCGGTTTTGACATCCATTTGCCAAATCTCATAATCATAATGAGCAGCTATGGCAAACAATATCCTTATAGACTTTAGCATCGCAACAGGTGAGAAGGTTCATCATAATCAACCCCTTGAGTTTGAGTGAAACCCTTTGCTACAAGTCTAGCTTTATAAGTATCCAAGTTTCCATGCATATCGGTTTTCTTCTTGAAAACCCACTTACTTCCAACTACCTTGGAATTAAGAGGTGGTACAACAAGTTCGCAAACTTGATTGTCATACGTGGATTGCATCTCAACGTTCATGGCCTCAAGCCATTTGTCACAATCCAAACTGGACACTGCATCATGGTATGTGGTTGGTTCATCTGAATCTACCACATAACATCCATCCATGAAAAATCCGTATCTTTCAGGTGGATTACTAGTTCTACCACTTCTACTAACGTTTTGTGTGTATTGATCAACCATTTGATCATCTTCAACATCCTCATGTTGAGTGCTAGTTTCAACCAAACGTGCATCGGGTTGTGGTTCTTGATCCTCCTCAAGATCCACTGTTCTACTGCTAGTTCCTTCCATAAGGAACTTTGCTTCTAAGAACTCACCTTTCTGGAAACAAACAACTTTTGTTCCAGTGGATCATAGAAATAATATCCCATAGAATCTCTAGGGTATCCAACAAAGATACACCTGGTGGATCGGACTTCCAATTTTTTTGGGGTGGGAGCCTTAACATAAGCTTCACAACCCCAGACCCTTAAGTATCACAGGGATGGAACTCTTCCATGCCATATCTCAAAAGGTGTCCTTTCCACCTTTTTGGTTGGGGCCATATTTAAAATATGGGCCGCGAAGAGCAAAGCGAAACCCCAAAATGATAGAGGTAATGTGCTTCTAGCCATCATAGATCGGACCATATCGAATAAGGTTCGATTCCTCCTCTCAGGCCCACCATTGTGTTGTGGTGTTCCATGTGGAGTGAGTTGTGAGACAATCTCACAATTCCTAAGATGATCTTGAAAAGCATCACTTAGGTATTCACCTCCTCTATCGGTGCGGAGAACTTTAATCGACTTGTTGAGTTGATTTTCTACTTCATTCTTGAAGATTTTGAACATTTCAAAAGCTTCATCTTTGTGCCTTAATAAATACACATACCTATAGCGACTATAATCGTCGGTAAAGGTAATGAAGTATCTTTCACCATTCCTAGTCATTGGTTTAAAAGGACCACATACATCCGAATGTATGATTCCTAATAAATCTTTTGCCCTTTCGGTAGTTCCACTAAAGGGTGCCTTAGTCATCTTACCTTGTAGAAAAGATTCACAAACATCAAATGAATCACATTCATTTGTTTTTAAAAGACCATTCTTTTGAAGTGTTTGTAAACGTTTCTTGTTTATATGACCAAGACGACAATGCCAAAGATAGGTATCACTCAAGTCCAACTCGAGTTCTTGGTGTTAGTTGGTACAATGAACTATTTAAAGTATTTTCATAAACAATTCATAAATACCATTAATGGGAATAGCTTTAAATAGAACATACCATTTAAGAAACATGAATTCATTTTCAATAAAAGATAATACATAATCATAAGTTTAATGGGATACAGAAATAATGTCCTAGTCAAACTAGGAGCATACAAAACATTCTTCAAAAATAACTTCCAAGCCACTTGGAAGTTTTAGGATGTAGTCCCCACGAGCTTCAACTAAGACTTTAGTTCCATTGCCCATGAAGAGGCTTACATCCCCTGATTGAAGTCCCTACTTCTTGCGAACCCTACAACAAATGCAAATATGAGTTCCACATCCGGTATCTAATACCATGTGTTGAAGATGTAACATTAAGATCAATATGAATCATGTATATTGTACCTAAGGTCTTCCTGGCATCCCTCTTGGCTTTAAACTTGGAGATGAACAGGACAATTTCTTGCCCAATGTCCAGTCGCCCACACTTGAAGCATGGGGTCATTGTAGCAACCTTTTGCTTCTTCTTTGTGGTTTGGGTGGCCCCTTGCCACCCCTTTCCTTTTCCCCAAACGGATCCCTTATCCTTTGAAACCTTTGCCTTAGGTGCGGGATGAGGCCTTTTCTTGTTCCCACCTTCATTGATGGTGAGAACGGGGGTAAAAACCCTTTTACCCATGGCGCCTCGGCGTTTTGAGCATTGAGTGAAGCTCACCAATGCTTTTGTCCCAGCATTCATGTTGTGTTCAACACGAATGTCTCGAACTTCTTGGTAAGGCCATTAAGGATCAAATCGTGGCCAATTCCTTCGAGACGTGACAATTAAGCCTCTCGAGGCGGTCAATATGACTTTTCATCTTAAGTACATAAGATGAAACAGATTGGTTGTCGTCCATACGCATGCATGGAGTGCTCGAACGGTTTTGAAGCGCTCAACCCTTGCTTGCGTTTGGAACGTTTCCTTCAGCTGGGTTATCATGTCATATGCTCCGGATGTTCATACTCCTTTTGGAGATCCGGAGTCATGCGCTAGCATGAGACAAGACTCTTGGACAGAGTCCTCAGTGTACTTGAGCCAATCGTTGTAGGCCTCCTCATCATCCTCAGTAGGTTGATCGGGGATAGGGTCGTCTAAAACATATGATCTTCTCTCTTGGTGAGAACGATCTCAGTTTCGATACCAATCAATAAAGTTGTTATGATTTAGACGTTCCTTTGGAGGATCACTCGTAAATGATGGTTGGACGCGGATGAGTTATCGTGATTTTCATTGTTGGTGGCCATCTACAAATTTAACAAAGATCTATTTTAGTATTTTCGATATTGTTATTTTTAATATTTAATGCCTTTTAAGGTCATTTTATATTAAAAGTCTAGAACCCAACATTACATTTAAATTGTGGTTAGGTGACCTTTATCCCACGATTTAAATTAATTAGGTGGTCAACGTTTGACGATTGCAACCATTTGCAATTTCCAGAAATATGGGATCGACTTGAAAAACATCATATGTAAAGCGGCATGTTAATCCATCAACACTATTTGGAAAACCACCGTAGGTGATCCATTGACATGGTTTGCAAATCAAGATACCTACTTACACCTACATGTGAGTTGCCAAAATAAGTGTTTAGGTGACCTTTTCCCACAAATAAGGCATTCTCACTTCAAGTCACAAGTTCCCTCAAATGGTTAGGTGACATTTATCCCACTAAGAGTTCCCAAGTGACTCAAGGTTGTGTAAAAGGACGTGTGTTGATCTGTTTTTCAAAGTTTGAGATTCATAATTCTAGTTTAGAAAACACTTTGTACTTGTATTTGCATGCTTTCAAATACAAGGTACCCTTTGGTCCTTGATTAAAACTTATTTTAATCTTTAAAATCATTAAATCATTTAATAACATTTTATTACCTTTTAATGATTAAGAACCATCATTTTTATAGCTTGTTAAGTTGTAATTGGTTGTAATGCATATCAAAGATATCAATCATACAATCAATAACAAACATACAAAAAAAGCATAAACATGAACAACCATAATGTGCATAACCATAGCTACTATTGTGACCACACTTGTTTGCCATCACAAGTGTGGTCATTGGTCTTTCTAGGGTTGAATACAACACAAACATGAGGTCTTTTTAGACCCCCACTTGAACTTGCATCCATATGGTTCAAGTTCTTCTTTATGTCTTCTTTTCCGAGCATCTTCATTTACAAAATATATATCCTATATATTTTCTAGTAAAGAAATTACTCCTAATCTATTATTATCCCATGAATAAATAGACAAATAAATTTTAAACAAAAACACAGGTTTAGTTACAACCCCATTGAATGAATACAACAAATAAAACATTCATCCAAACCATACAACACAGGTCTAAGCTAGGTTATGCACCAACATGAACATACATCATATCAACAAACAAATATACACCCCATCAAACCAAAATTTTTAGCAAATAAACTGAAAATTGGGTTTGTTTGTCCAAACAACAACAACCAAACATGTCAACCAATGAGATATTTCTATCTTTCAAAGTTTGATCATAAGCATGAAGATATAACTTTGAAAGACATGGGGTTTATTCAATAATAACCAAAACAGCCTATTTTGAAGTTTATAATATCCTCTAAAAACGATTTTAAAGGAACAAAACAAGCAAAGTATCACATAACCGGTCTTGATGCCATTGTTGGGTTGCAAGAACATAAAACCAAGGTTAACCATTAAACTTTCAGAAAACGCAGTGGATATATAGCTTTAAAACGATTTTATAAGCTGAAAAATAGTTCATTAGGTGACCTTTGAATGTATAAAGCAAAACCCAAAAAACAAGGATTTAAATATGTGAATGAACAAGCTATAAACACAAGTTAAGCAACATAAAATCACAGCTTCAAGAGCTGTGAGGACTACATTGTTCCAGCAAATTGTCGACAAAGAAAGGTTGAAAAATGCTTGTGAATCGGCCAAAAACTCCAAGGAGCCCTCAGCTTGTATACCCCAAGCCTTGAAGTAAACACCACTCTTGCTAGGGAGAGCACACCAAACACAACTTCAAAACACGAAAATTTGCTCCTACAGCCTGCTGAATTTCGAGAGGTTGTAGAGAGAGAGAGAAGGGTTGTGTGTGTTCTTTGCATATGTGATAGATCAGATTATTGATAGTGAGACAAGCTAGTAGAGTGTTACTTTGGTTGTAAAGAAAAGGGACCATATAAACCAAATGGGGCGGCCCGAAAATTGCCCCCCAAAATGGATTTTCCCTCCTTCAAACATACATACACACTTGCTAATAAGCCCTTTTGTCACATATTAGATAAGTCATCTACTAGACATTTTTAAATGTGACATGTCTTCTAATTAAACATTTTAATTAAAGTATACTCTCATGTTATTTGTGTTATTTAAACCCTTTAAATAACAAAATAACAAATAAACCTCAACAAATTATCCGCATAATTTGTTCCATTTCATAGGCAACTTATTTAGAAAACTCATTTTCTAAATTGGTGTAAATTATTTAATTGATATAATCATATATAATTGAATATTATTGGTGTTTGCTAAGCTTGTTATTGGGTATAACCCGACTTGGATCATAACTTACTAACCGCATCAATAGTTATGTGTCTTGGGCACATAGAATCCAACAGATAGAAACATCAGATCCTAATCGAATCGGTAGTAGTTCGATATGTGGAGAGGCCATGAGAATCTCTGAGGAAGATCCCAGGACAGTGCTGTAGCTTGGGGACTATGCTAAAGGTCCACACGACTACTACCTGACTATCAGAGGCTGTTTCCGCGGGCCAAGTACCCGAGGACATCATACAGGGGTGCTCAAACAAGGGCAACTTGTGTCCTCAGGTTCAAGTACCTTGTGCACGTACTGTTAAGTGCTAGCATCTCGGAAAGGAGTTTTGATGAGCTATCTGATCAAATCCAGAACGCATATGCTGCACTGGTGCTGACCCATCCGTTTAGCTCTCTAGGATGATATTCACCTACTTGGTGGAGAACATTAAGGGGAAAGGGAAGGAGGGCTTCTGCAGTACCCAGCTTTATGAGATGATTATAGACCAGAAGCTCTTCCTTGCCGAAGGAGAAGGAGGACGCGGTGGTACTCAAGGTGATGGACGGTACCACTTGGGCAGGATGACGGTTTACAGGGGAAGCAGGTGAAGCCCCCTGTGAGGAGATTATTTGGGCATCTGGCCTGGGAAGGCTACTGTCGTCGGTAGGCATAATGGCGTCATGTTGATAGTGGACTCTGAAGAAGAGCAGATACAGCTCCTTGATGATGACTCGATGATGATAGCGGAGATGTAGAGATGAAGGACCCACTCAACAAAGGGTCCAACTACTGATATTCCATCTACAGCATCTGCCCCCACTGGAGATGGACAGAGACAGCTGGGTTCCACCAGGATTTCATGCGTGGTGAGAAGAGGAGCCACTGACTCAGACTATTGGAAGTAAAGTCATTCCCACAGAACGAGGGGTCCGGGCGTGTGTGAACACCTAGGCGGTTGGGGAGAGACCACTGATGATCCTACTTATACTCCTGATCTGCCAGGCGCACTATAGGGGGAGCATCCCCCTCGACTGGATCGGGGAAGAAGCGGATGGCTCAGCCCATGGCTTGAAAAGGAAGAAATGTAGAATCACCTTTATCACCACCAAACCACCACCACAGCTACCACCATTCACCTACCACAGCTACCACCTTTCGACCTACCACCACTACCACCCCTTCCATGCACCACCACATCATTCACACCTACACCACCACAACCATCATCTATAACACCTTCAATCTTCACCATAGTCACCACCACCACTAGCCATCCTACAGCACCATCTTCTTTCTCTCCATATCCATCAGGATTGCCTCTGCCTCCCAGTGGGGTAAAGGAACAACTCTCAGCACTTAATCAAATGGTGCTGAGACTGTTAGCAAAAGATGAAGAGAAGATCAATCAGATAAGACAGCTGGTAGACCTGACCACTGTCCAATCTCAGCAGCTTACTCATCAGACTCGATTGATCGATGAGCAGGCACATCGGATGTCTCAGCTCCAGGAGCAATACGCCAAAAGGATTGAGGAGCTAGAGGCTGGAAACAAATCTCTGCAGCTAAGACTCAAAGGGTCCAAAGAAGATCCCTTAAAGATAGGAGAAGGTGATGGAGATGATGATGTTGATGATGGTAGTGATGATGATGATGAGGACTCTTCAGTTGCAGTTGCCATATCAGCGAGCGAAAGGAGGACCAAACGTACTCAGATCCGAGTGCCTCCCATCCAACCCGGCAGCAGAAGAGCCGATGATCCAGGACAAGAGTAATGCTTAGTTGGTTTATTGTTATTTAATATCTTTTGTATTCAGATTATGTATGATATTAACGAAATACATGTTTATATGTAATGTAAATAGTTATGTTTTCGATTCCTATGGTTCTGTCTTGATTGTTAACTAATAATTTATATATTGAATGTTTAAATCAAGCAAATCCAAATTATCAAAGCGATGAACATGATATTGCTCCCCTTTAACAGATCAAGACTCAACTAACCATATTCTTGATCTGCAAGGGATTGCCAGAAGATCAGTGAGTTACACCCCTGAAGAAGGGGAAATAATGCATGATCTTACTGATGAGCAACTGGCAGAAATGTTCAAGCTCAATCCTGATGAGATTATAAAAGATGCTCCAACTATGCAAACAGAGAGTGACGATGAGCTTTAGGATGTCGATGAGATTGAGATAGAACATGTCACTTCTCAACACTATCCTGAGTACACTGATAAGGAGGGAACTGCCATTCCCAATCTGGGAGACACTCTTGTCAGTGACACTTTTGAGACTCTGGATAGGATGGAGAAAGAGTCAGAAAAGGATAAAGAGAAGGCCCAAGCCTCAGACGCCGAAGTCAAAATCAAAAAGGCTGATGGACAGCATGTTTTGATAAAATCAAAGCCAACGCAGAGCTACTACATCAAATGCCTACACCAAACTGTATAAGGTCAAGAAACATCAAAAGGTGGCAGGCAGGATCATAGCGTGGGCACATTTTACAGACCTTAACGTTTAAGCGATTAAACATGTGAAGGGAATAGAGTACTTCAGATTTCCACATGATCTGAAGACTCTTCCAGGTTTTGAGCTCAACCACTTAGCAAGGTTAAATTTGCTATATGCTGACCCTCGTAAGATGTCAGGCTGGTTTGAAGCGACTCTAAAGAGGGGTACCATACCACATGGTCAACTTTAAACCTCAACACTCAATGAGGTACAACAGAAGATCTGAAGTTGATACCATAGCTGGTAAGCTAGAGTAGTGCTGAAGTGGAGTCCACCACATACAATGTCTAAGATCCCACTACGTGAGATGCCACAGGACATCACTCCACATTTCAAATGGTGGTACTACAATTGGAGAACGGGGAGGCCATAATAATCTTGAACAGCAATGGCTCAATGGAAACCATAAGGTGTTTGACCCGATGTGGCTCACCAACTGTCAGCACAAGATGTTTATACTTTATACAATGGCCACTGTTCTACGACCCACAGGATATTGTACAAGCGTTACAGTTCCAGAAAGTGATAAGACTCTATTTTGCTTTTGAGATAAACATAGGTGTCACCAAAGAAGCTAAGTACAAAAATTTTGAGGAAATCATGAATGTAATATTTGAGATCTAGATCCTCATCTGAATGTAATTGTCTTGCACTTGTGTAATTGTTATTGTACGGGTACTTAATGAATACCAATGTTTGTTTGTGTTTATAATGTTTAATATTTCATTAATGAGTTGTTTAACGCATATTATTTGATTATATAGGTTTGTGATTGTTTGAAGTGTTATGGATAATGTTATAATATTGAATACACTCAAACTTAGTGAAGTGAAGTTCTCATGCGTCCGACTGGACCATGCGCCCCAACAGTGGTCATGCGTCTGAATGGCCATGAGACTGAGTGTCCATGCGCCTAAATATCCATACGCCTGGACAACATCATGCGTCTGACTCAGTCGTACGACTGAACACTCAGTTGTGCGAATGGATCAACCGCATGGCTCAATCGCACGAATGAACCATGCTAATGGTTTAGTCACCCGAATGAGCAACCCTAACCTATAAATACCACCTATTCATGGAAAAACGTAAGCATTGAATCCACTTCGACTCCAGACATACCCTAGCCGTCTAGAAGCCTCTAAGTTCATACTCCAAGTTCATAAAATGCTGTAGATTGATTCCTAATCGATTCTTGACATTAGATTCAATTCGTTATTGTATCTACGTGCGTTCTCACTGATTGGATCGCCAATCAAATAGGATTCCGCACTATTTGGTTTGGTCTAACACATTAATCAGTTGGTGTTTGGTCAAATACCAGATCCTAACAAATTGGTAGGAAGTGAGCACTCTTCGTCAAACAATCAACTATCATCCATATCGCATCATATCCTCGCGCGGTACGTGGTAGTTTCGTTATAAAGTCCATGGTGATATGTTCCCACTTCCACTCCGGCATATTCAAAGGTTGAATCTTTCTTAACGACTTCTGGTGCTCGGCCTTCACTTGTAAACAAGTAAGTCATTTACTCACATACTACGCTACATCGCGTTTCATACCCAACCACCAATATCGTTCTTCATGTCTTGATACATCTTCGCAGCACTGGATGTATAGAGTATCAAGTCTTATGAGCCTCATCCATAGTCTTTCTACGTAGTTCCCCAAAATGACGATCCCACATTCGCCTGAATCGGGTTGGAACACTGAGTCTGTTTTCACCCAATTTCACAACCAGAACTCTCATTCTTTAAGTTCAGATGATCTTCCTTCAATGCCTCATCTGGAAACTCCTTGAGTTGCTTCATCACCTTGGAGATCATAACCCCTGATAAGCTTTTACGATTCGGCTCGTGTCTCTCCTTTTGGCTAAGAACATCCACCACCCGTTTGGCTTTGCCCGGATGGTAATGGATCTCGCATTCATAATCCTTTATGAGCTCAACCATCTCCTCTACCTCATGTTCAAATCTTTTTGCTCGAAGAAGTACTTCAAGCTCTTATGGTCAGTGGATATGGTGCACTTCGTCCCGTATAGGTAGTGCCTCCAAATCTTTAACGCAAAGACCACACCTGCTAACTCCAAGTCATGAGTAGGATAATTACCCTCATGAACTTTCAACTGTTAGGATGTATAGGCTATAACATTTCCTCTTTGCATCAACACACATTGCAACCCCAAGTAAGATCATCCAAATAAACCACCAAATCCTCGCTCCCATCGGGTAATGACAAGAAAAGAGCTTGAGTCAACCTCGCCTTAACTCCTCGAAAGCACTCTTTTGAGCTTGACCCCATACAAACTTCACATCCTTGCGGGTCAACTTAGTCAATGGAGAAGCTAACATAGAGAAGTCTTGGATGAATCTTCTATAATAGCATGCCAACCCAAAGAAACTATGAATCTCAGATGGTGTCTTTGGAGACTTCCATTGCATCACCGCCTCCACCTTTTTCGGGTCCACCATAATCCCACGGGACTCATTACATGACCTATAATTGAACCTCGTGCAACCAGAACGTGCACTTGGAGAATTTAGCATACAACTTCTCCTTTCTCAACGTCTCCAACACCTCTCGAATGCGACCGCATGCTCTTTCTCGCTCTTCGAATAAATCAGGATGTCATCAATAAACACAATAGATGATTTATCCAACATCAACCGACACCCTCGATTCATCATGTCCATAAAAGCAGGTGGCGCATTGGTTAAACCAAAAGACTTACCCAACAACTCGTAGTGTCCATAACGCGTGAGAAAAACTATTTTAGGAATATCCTACTCCTTTAACTTCAACTGATGGTAACCAGATCGAAGGTCTATCCTTGAGAACCAACTGGCACCCTGAAGTTGATTAAACAGATCATCAATTCTCGGTAAGGGGTACCGATTCTTCACCGTTAACTTGTTAAACTCCCGGTAGTCAATACACATCCTCATACTACGGTCTTTCTTTTTCACAAATAAGACCGGAGCACCCCAAGGAAAGATACTTGGTCTAATGAACCCTTATCAAGCAACTCCTGTAGTTGCTCCATCAACTCCTTCATCTCAGTTGGAGCCAACCAATACGGCACCTTACCACAGGTTGGGCACCCAGTATCAAGTCAATTTGTGACTTAACCTCACAGTCTCGTGAAACTCCTGGTAAGACTTCAGGAAACATGTGCAGAAAGTCACACACAACTAGTACATCGGACAGTTGTGATGTTGAAGTATCCACATCCTTTACGTAGGCAAAGTAGGCACTACATCCATGCTTCATGCACTTTCCCACCACCGCCATCGAAATCACTTTCGGAATCGTTGTGACCCAATCACTATAAACAGTCCACCGAACTCCCGTCAGGCGTTGTCAACTGGATCGTCTTCTTACTACACACAATGTTCGCCTTGTATCCACCAACAAATCCATTCCTAGGACTAACCGCCCCATGTAAGGTCATCACAAATGGTCTAACAGGAACTTGTGACTTTCTAATTCTATGTCACAAACTTCAACCATCTCAATGATCCTAGTAGACTTACCTATGGTAGTGTCTACATCAAAGGGTGTATCTATGCTCTTACTACTACAAGCAATTTAGCACAGAATGCAGCAGAAATAAACTTTTACTAGCACTAGAATCAAATAATGTTGGACCAAAAGAACCAATGAGCCAATCAAAAAACCTCTAAGTCCCACATGGTATCACAACAACTGCTGAAAGCCTCATCAGCAGTTTGACAAGTGCTGAAGACTTCAACAACTGAAGATCAAGTGCTGAAGACTTCAACAGTTGAAGAACTAAAGTACTGAAGTACAACAGCTGAAGAACACAAGTGCTGAAGCTAAAGACAAAGTACTGAAGTACAACAACTGAAGAGTTTACAAGTGCTGAATCAACAACTGATGTACAAAGTCTGAAGACAAGACTGAAGACATCAGCTGATGATATCTACTAAAGTCATCAGCTGATGAAACATCTGAAGGTCAAAGTCTGAAGATCAAGTACTGAAGCATCAGTAGTTTGTCACAATTGCTGAAGAGCACTTCTTTAGTAGTTTTGATATCAGTAGTTTTATATTTCTAGTTTCAGTAGTTTTTTGTTTCAGTAGTTTTGTAAAACGACTGAAGAGCTTGTTCTTCAGTCGTTGTAGTTTCAGTAGTTTCTAATCAGTAGTTTTATATTCTATACTTAACACTCTGTTATGTTCTCAGTAGTTGTGAACATTTCAATAGTTTGTTAGAGTTAGTTATTTTTGTATTAGATTTGCCAGTTGTCACTTTCCGTGATAACACAGTGATGGTTGCACTCTATATAAGGAGTGACAACCTATTGTAATAATATGAATGAATGAATGTTTTGATGATTTGATTAGAAATATTCTATATCTATAAACATTCATTGAAATCAGAAATATATATCTCCTCCTATAACCGTATGTGCTCTTAATGCATAAAAGTATCGATTGCTTGCTACAATTCGTCTAATTCCTGTTCGTATTCCGCTGCTTTGAACTCTAATACATCAAACTTGTGATCGCTGATCCTGTCAAATGGTATCAGAGCTGGTTATCATGATCGATCTAATAATTGATCATTGAAACTGCTATTCAAGATCTAAGTTTGATTGAATTAGCTTTTGTTTTGCAAGAAACGGTTATAGAGATTGAATTTTCTGTATTACTGGTCATTCATCCTGAGATCTTTTCTTGGTTTTCATTGAGTTTGTTGTGGTCTGTGTAAAAATTTTAAAAGCTTGAATTAAATTGTTTTTGAACTGAAAATGACCACTCCCTCCAATGATCCTCACAATACGGGTTCCTCAACCAAGCCACCAATGCTGTTGGATGAGTATAACATTTGGCAAAGACGAATGCTCCATCACCTGTCTGTTAACAGCGCAGGTTGTTGGACATCAGTGGTACATGGTCCACACAAGCCTATGGTGAATAACCGGAAACCAATCAAATGGTTCCGAAGAGGAGGGAGCAATACTCAGATGAGGATAAGAAGTTGCTTGAAATTGATGCAAAAGCCCTTGGAAAATAGCCATGGCACTGCCAAATGAAATCTATTCTGGGCTAATGCATCATGAAACTGCCCATGACCTCTGGAATGCCTTGAAAGAACAATTTGGAGGAACAGATGAGGTCTTGGCAAATAATAGAGAAATTCTTGCCCAACAATATGAGACATTCTCTCATAGAAAGGGTGAGACACTGACTCAACAATATGAGCGGTTCCTTGTTTGATCTCTGAACTAAAAATGGTCAAACTTGAGTACACAAATATCAGATGAATAATAGATTCTCAGATCACTGCCTGAGAGATGGGACACATATACTATTGTCCTACGCTCCAGTGCAAGTTTGGACAAACTATCTCTCACCCAACTCATGGGAAACTGCTCACGTTGAGAGAGGAGATAGAACAGAAGAGAAAGTTGTCTTCATCTGGAAAGCTCACTGAACACTTTGTACAGCAACACTGCCTTGGTGGGTCATGAGTCAGAATATGCTTCATCTGAATGCCAGTATGATGAGCATATTAATTTCTCTTCAAGCACTTCTGAATCTGCATTTGTGAGTGTTGATGGTCAGTTTACTGGGTGTAATAATGACAATTTATGCTTCATTATGGATGATCTCAAGGGGATTGCTGATGACGACTTAGAAGAGATGGATATTTTGAGCAATGGCCTTGATAAATATCAGATCCAGAAGAAGTTCTATAAAAGAACTGGAAGAAAATTCCCAGGACTCTCTGGCAAAACCAAAGTTGGTTTTGACAAGAGCAAGTTGAGGTGTCACAAATGCCAAAGGCTTGGACACTTTGCAAGAGAGTGTAGATCAACTGGATCTAACTCCACTGCACCCTTTGTGACTTTTCTTGCAATAGTCAACACACAGAGGGCAACATCCTGTCACTTCTATCATCATCCTCAACAACATCTCCGGCATATTTTGTTCCTCAGGGTCAAATGCCATATCCGTACCCTTGTTATTACATGCCACAGTCAAATCAAGTTCAAGTTCCTATGGCACCACAACCTCCTGCACTACCAGAACCTCAGCCATCCCAATCTCATCAACAAACTCAACCTCAACAACACAGCTTCTTCACCCCAGAAGTTGTTGACTGGAGCAGTTTACCAGATGACATGTCTGGTCATGATACTTTTTTCAGGTGCTGGTCAACAGGTTGTGACAGTCCTTTTGGGAATCTGGCTCTTATGGCTTTGGAGTCTGCTGATACTTCATTTCTAATGCCTTACACCTCAGGTATCACAGGTATCCTCTGAGGCAAAAGCCAAATTGTGTTCTGAACCATGCATAGCAGCATTTGCTTCCATTAGAGAAGCAAATGTAGCTCTAATTAATAAGAACATTGAGCTAGAACAAATAATTTCCAAAAAAACAAACTGAGTTTGAGTCTGTGCTTAAAGATAAAAATGATGAGATTTATAAACCGAATTGCCAAATAATTGATGATAAGGCTAGAGAAGAAGTACTTCTAGAGAAGTACAAAGATCTCAAAGAAACCCTTTCAGTTACCCAGGTCGAGTGTGATGGATGGGTACAATCATGCAAAGGTTTTGAAATGCTTCTTAGTAAGCAATCTGCTTCAAATGTGAAGTTTGGAATTGGTTACAATCACACTGCTCCACCTACAGATTTTACCCCAAGAGCAGAGGTAGAATCTGATTGTGAGAGTGATAACCAATCCATCACATCATGTGATCTACCTTCTGATACAGCACAATCAGAAGTAGCAGTCAGCATCAAGCCCTCTTTGAACTTATCAGCTGATGTTAATGGTTCAAATGCTGACATTCACATGATTAATGTGTTGATGAACTCAGGAGTTAATTCTGAAGGTCCTGAAAGGACTAGAGAGCAGGATCTAACACCTGAAGTTCAAACTTCAACTGCTGTCAGTACTGAAGAGAAGAAAACTGACAGTAGAAAGAGTTTGAAGACTACTAAAGCGGCAGTCAAGAAAGCAAACAATGCATCCAAAGCATTGAAGAACAAGTCTTCAGTTGCTTCACCCTCTTTAGTTAATGATCAACCTAAGATGAAGAAGAAACCATGTGAAGTATGTGGTTTGTTCAATCATCTTACAGATGATTGTTGGTACAAAAGAGGTTCCAAACTCAAACAAAAAGAAGAAATTAAAGAGAAAATGGTAAAAATGAAAACTGAGTTTGAGACCACCATTTGTATCAGCAACATCAAATCCTGTAACCCTTAAGTCCTCAAAGAAATCCAAAAAGGAAGGGGTTAACAGGTGACAGCTGAGAATGCTCAGAAGAAGAAGGGACAACATAGGGAATATCAAACTCCACTGGCAATGTGTCTGATGAGCTGAAAGCTTTATCACAAAATCAGACACAGCTGGTTATGATGGTTCAACATCTGTTGGGTAGAGTTAACCAACTAGATGCTCCTATGTTGAAACCACAGAAAAGGAGATCCAAGCCAAAGGACTCCTCTTCTACACCATCTTCTTCCTCTCAGGCTGTTGTTTCAAATAAACCTGTTAGTTTACCATCTATTGATGAGACCAGGCCCAAAACCAAAAAGGTTTGGGTCTCTAAAATAACTATTGTTTATTATTGCAGGGTTCTTCAACATGCCAAAGTAGTCTGGTATAGTAGACAGTGGGGGATCTATGCACATGACTGGGAATAGCTCTTTCTTCATGACTACTCTTAAGGAAAGAAGGGATTTGTTTCTTTGGCAATGATGCTAGGGGTTACATCATTGGTAAGGGCTTTGTCTCCAATGGGGAAATCAAATTTGATGATGTTAATCATGTGGAAAATCTCAAGTACAACTCTGAGTGTCAGTAAAATGTGTGATAAAGGCCATGTTGCTCTTTTCACCAGTCAAAACTGTAGGATTCTGTCATCCAAAGTTTTGCACTTGATTGACAAGGTGTTGGATGATCACACTCTCCTGAGAGCCAACAGGACAGGAAGAGTGTATGCCTTAGATTTTTAAGAAAATAGATCTCAAAGGTAATCCTTGCTATTTTCCAAAGCCTCTTCTCAAGAATCTAAACTGTGGCACAGAAGGCTTGGTCATGTTAATCTCAAAAACATGAATAAGCTTACCCACAATAGTTTAGTCAGAGGCTTACCAATAAAGGAGTTCCACTGTGATGAAACCTGCACTGCTTGTTTAAAAGGAAAACAACACACAAGTCTCATTCCCTCCTATTGAAGAGCCTAAGTCCACTGCCTGCTTGTAATTACTGCATATGGATCTATTTGGTCCTGTGAGAGTAATGAGCATGGCAAAGAAGAAATACTGTCTGGTAATTGTGGATGATTACTCCAGATTTGTATGGACTTTCTTTCTACATTCAAAGGATGAGGCTGCTCAGAAGATATTCATTTTGTGTTGTATATTGAGAAGCAGTATTCCCTTCCAGTCAAGTGTATTAGGAGTGACATGGAACTGAATCAGAAGAAATCATACATTGATGACTTCTATCTTTCAAAGGGAATCAAAAGGCAGTTTAGCATTCCAAGGACTCCAGAACAAAATGGGAGTGTGAGTGGAGAGAAAGAACAGGACCCTCATTGAAGCTGCAAGGGCCATGCTGGCTGACTCTGGTTTGCCACTGACCTTTTGGGCTGAAGCTGTCAACACAGCTTGCTATGTGCAAAATAGAGTTTAAGTAAATCAAAGGTTGATGAAGACTCCATATGAAGTTCTCCATCATTTGGTTCCTCTGATTTCATTTTTCAAAGCATTGGGTGTCCTGTTTTATTCTCAACACAAAGGATCAACTCCATAAATTTGATCCTAAGGTGGATGCAGGGTATTTTGTTGGTTATTCATCTACTTTCAAGGCATACAGAGTCTTCAACTGCAGAACAAAGGTGGTTGAAGAAACTCTACATGTTAAGTTCAATGAATCTCCAAAGGACAAGATTCCACAAAGCCCTGTGGAGTTATTTGATTTGGACATACTGCAATATGTTCCTTATCAAACTCCTGCTGTTGCTCCTCTCAACAGTTCACCACCTGGTGGTACTGCTGATGATGATGATGATTGCAGTACTCACCTCTTCAGGTTTAGTGATCAGCTGCCTGATTCAGCTAGACCTGATGTTCCTGTAGCTCCAGTAGCACCATCCACAACAAATGCTGATGAGATCTCTTCGAATTCAACTTCCTTTGAATTACCATCCACTGATTAGGTTCAAGGAAATGATTACCATCACCATCTGTTACTGCTGAGCCTGCTACAAACACTTGCACAGATCTCATGTGTATCAAGATCTGAAGAATCACCCTATGTCTTAAATCATTGGTGATATCACTGCTGGAGTATCAACAAGAAGTCAATTGTCAAATTTTGCTTCTATGCTCTCTTCATCAGTCAGCAAGAGCCAAAGAATTATCACATTGCTTTAAAGGACAATGGATGGGTTGATGCCATGCAGCTTGAGCTTCTCAGTTCAAGAAACAGCAAGTGTGGGAACTGGTTCCTCTACCTCCAGGTAAGTGTGCAATAGGCACTAAATGGGTGTTTAGGAACAAAACTGATGAAAATGGGCTTATTGTAAGAACAAGGCCAGACTGGTTGTTCAGGGGTTTGCACAAGAAGAAGGTATTGATTATGATGAAACCTTTGCCCCTGAAGCCAGACTGGAAGCAATTCGATTGTTTTAGCTTATGCTGCCTATCAAAACCTTAAAGTTTTTCAAATGGATGTCAAAAGTGCATTTTTGTATGGAAAATTAAAGAAGAGGTTTATGTATGTCAACCTCCAGGCTTGAGGACAATAAACATCCTATTGGGTGTATAAGCTTGATAAGGCTCTTTATGGGTTAAAACAAGCTCCTAGAGCCTGGTATGAGACATTATCAAACTTTCTTCTGGAAAACAACTTCACTAGAGGCTCCATAGATAAGTCTTTATTCATTAAAAAGCTGGGCAGCATAGTCTACTTGTTCAAATTTATGTAGATGATATCATTTTTGCATCCTCTGATCCAAAGTTGTGTGATGCCTTTACAAAGTTGATGCAACAGAAGTTTGAAATGAGTGCCATGAGAGAATTACAGTTCTTTCTGGGTTGCAAATCAAACAAAAGGCTGATGGAATTTTCATTCATCAGTCCAAATACACAAAAGATCTTTTGCAAAAGTTTGATTTACAAAACTGTAAGCCCTGTTCTACCCCCATGTGCAGCACCACACAACTGGATACAGATCAGAAAGGTAAAGTGGTTGATGAAACACTTTACAGATGTATGATTGGGTCCTTGATGTATTTAACAGCTTCTAGACCAGATATTATGTTTGCTACATGTGTTTGTGCTAGATTTTAGGCTGCACCTAAAGAGTCTCATCTGATTGCAGTCAAGAGGATCTTTAGATATCTGCAAGGCACTCCATCTCTAGGTTTATGGTATTCCACTGGACATTCTGGTAAATTAGTTGCTTTTTCTGACAGTGACTATGCAGGGTGTAAGTTGACCAGGAAATCAACTTCTGGTGGATGTCAATTCCTAGGCAACTGCTTGATTTCTTGCAGAGCAAGAAACAAACCTCAGTTGCTACATCAACTACTAAAGCAGAGTACATTGCTGCTGCAAGTTGTACATCTCAGGTACTCTGGCTTCAAAACCAACTTCTGGATTAGGCATTACAGAGACTAAGTCTCCATTGCTAATGGATAGTGCTTCAGCTCTTTGCATTGTCAAAAATCCAGTCCAGCACTCTAGGACCAAACATATAGAGATCAGACATCATTTTATAAGAGATTGTTTTGAAAAAGGTCTGATTGATCCTAAGTTTGTGCCTAGTGCTGATGAGCTTCCGACATTTTTACTAAGCCTTGGATAGTTCAACTTTCCAAAACCTGGTGTTAAGGCTTGGTATGCTGCAGCTAGAATAAGTGACAACTACTGATGATCTAGTAATAAGTACTGATGATCATTAGTGACTATGTCACTAAAGTACTGATGAGCTCTTTTGCCCTCAGCAACTTTATAACTACTGAAGGCTAAAAGGTCACAAGTACTAAAGTACTTCATCTGTTCTAAACTACTGAGTAGTTACAACTACTGATGTAGTTACAACTACTGATGTAGTTACAACTACTGATGTAGTTACAATACTGATGTAGTTACAACTACTGATGTAGTTACAACTACTGATGCAGCTACAACTACTGCAATCAGTAAAAACAGATAAGTACTGATGTCCTATGAAACAACTAAAATCAGCCAAAAAGGCTGATGAATGTGTTGAGGACAGTATGAAACAGCTGAAAAGCTAAGAATTGACGAAAACAGCTGATGAGAAATTTGTTTTCAGTCGTTTGTACAACTGCTGTTTCATTCTAAACAACTGAAGCAAAACTATGTCTTCAGTAGTTTTATAACTACTGATGACTAATACCAAGTCTTCAGTTGTTTACAACAGCTGATAACAAAACCACTGTCCTCAGTAGTTTCATAACTACTGATGACAAACACCAAGTCCTCAGTTGCTTCAATCATCTGAAGTCAAAACCACGGTCTTCAGTAGTTTTCTAACTTCTGATGCCTAACACCACGACTTTAGCTGTTTCAACGTCTAAAAGGATAATACCATGTCAACGGTCGTTTAAAACTACTGATGACTAACACCACATTCTTCAGTCGTTTTCTTACCCGTACCCTATAAATATCCCTGACCTAAGCTCTCAATGCTTCATCTTCTTCAAACCTAACGTTCCTCTCCAAAAACTTCCCTCTTCTCAATGGCGTCCATGCAAATTAAACCGCGACACAACTGTGTTGCCTACCTCACTAAATCGCCCATCTGGACTAAGTTCGATACTGCTATCGATCTTATGGTTCAGTCCCAATACAATACGGCATTTCTTCTGAATTCCATACTACATGCCGAATCCCTTCAACAATTTTGGATGAACGTTACTATTACCACTGGGGAGAACAACACACCATCTCTCCAGTCGATCGTAAACAACAAAGAAGTAGTCATCACTCCTGCAATAATCCGCAAAATTCTTCATCTGAATGATGCTAGTTCTCCTGCTGGATATCCGAAGGGCACCACAGATCTATCCTTTGCCCAACATGGATATCAAGGCGATCTCAGTGCCTCCACTATCTTGAAGAAACACTTCAATGATGCTGAGCGCCTAATTTTCACATGGTGAATGTATGTTTGGCCCCTAAGACGTCGTCTTGGGATCAAATGTCGACGAAATGGCAGCAGGTAATGTATTCTATTCTTGAGCAACAACCGCTAACTTTTCAGAAATAATATTTTCAGAGCTCAAGGATATGGCTCAAAAACTAACTGCCAACCATGGATACTATATCCACGGTTCATAATGGCCATCATTACAAGCCAGCTTAATGCTGAGGGACTTGTTGGCTTGGGAGTCCCTGCTACGGCTGTTCTGCCGGAAGTATACTCCCGGCACAACTCTGACCAGACACTAAAAATGGCTGCCAAGCTGCGAAAACCCACGCAGCTGGAACCCACAGCCACCACCTCCAAATCAAAAGTCCCCACCAAACCCACCAATAAGAAACCCAAAACGGCTACTCAGGGAATTGAGTCCCCTGAGGATGCCCCTGCAACACAACGCAGGATATATCCACTAGTCCAAACCCCCTAGTGGATACAATGACTCTTCCAGCCATAGCCGCTCAAGCTTCCTCTCAACAGGAGCCTGCAGCAACCACACAAGGGGTACCTACATATCTGGGATCTTCCTCACTTGAGGGGATTGCCATTGAAGCGCCAACCTCCCCACGTGCACACTGCTTCTATCCCTTCACCCCAAACAACCGCCCCTCACAGCCCAACTTTAATAGTTGCACAAGTGCTGACTCAACTGCACTCCTCACCCCCTCCCCAGAAACCACTTACTACTGGGACAACCTCTACAATTGAGGGGGAGGAACATAGTGCACTTGAGAACCCACAGCACAGGGGTTTACCACTTCTATCTCCTGGTGTAGACAAGGAGCTTAGAATATCTAGTGAGGCTGCCACCTCCTCTGACTCAACACATGATCAGCATGAGGCTGGTAATATTGCTAAGACCTCACTAGAGGCAACAGCTGATCATGGACACCGTCCTGAGGCTGGAAGTCCCCAGTACCAAGCACAAGGGGCACATGCATCAACTGGTCTACACCCAGTGCATGTAAATCCTGCTCTAAGCAGGAGGTCAGATGATTCAGCTTCGGCTGATGATGACTTGGGCTTTTTCTACGATGTTCTTGCCCAGAACACAATCCTTGAAGAGAAAGTCAGTAGGCTGCAAAACCTACTTGATCAACTCTCACATGGAGAAAGACCATCTGCCTCTACCACCCACAGATGGCACCTTCACTTGAAGGTTCCCCAAACACTGAGCCACTCCAAACTCAACCACCTGCCTCTGCTTCAGGCCCTATTCTCAGGAACAGAACCCTCCTGAGCAAATAGGTGTTGTACTTCAAAATTCCCTCACTCTCATCACACCATAATCACTGATATTGTGACTAAAGCCATTGATGAGAGGCTTTCCTCAACTTTACAACCCTTGATTGATGCTGCTGTGTAAAAGACACTTTCTGCGGTACAAACCCCTTCCTCCAATGCATCCAAAAAGGGGGAGAGTACTGCAGTGAAAGAAAAGAAGAGGAAAAGATCCGAGGAAAAGAAGGAAGCGAAGCAAGCCCAAGAGGAGGAGAAAGGACATCACCACTACTCACCTACAAGCGAAAGAAAGGTGCTGATGCTCATATTGCTGAAGATAAAGCCTTGGAGCTACCGATAAAAGAGGCTGATGCCGAACACAGCAGATCAATGGACAACATCATTGATCAGCTGTTTAGGCAAGGCCATGACACCAATAAACTTGACTCTGAGATTTGACGACTAGATATTGAAGAAATCCAGAATAGATGGGCAAGTTATGAAGTGTTAGAAAGAGAAAGGCTTGAGATCATGATTAGATTTATTGCAAAATATCTTGGAAGATCAATGATCGAAATCAAAGCTTGGTCCAGGGACAGTATCTTGGCAATCACCACCAAGATCTGTTCGTCTGAAGCATATACTAAGGGGCTTGTTATTGAAGCTTGAATGAAGCGGGTGCTGGGAGCAGGACTGAGCTAGCCAAGCAATCAAAAGCCACACTCACCTCAAGGATGCTAGAACAGCCTGTCAACATTCCCGCACCAAAACCACCCAAACCACAACCCACCAACCAACTCCCTTACCCTCAAAACCCATAGCCGATGATATACCCTTGAAGAAGAAGAGAAGGATATTGAGGCTAGAAGATGATGAAGAAGATGATGAAGATAGGCTGCCACTCTCAGCTGTGATTCAGTTGCCTAAGGCCACAAGTCACTCCTCAGCAATTACTCCTGAAGTCCAAAGACAAATGGTTAAAGTGAAGCTAGAAGAAGAAGAGCTTCATAAACAGCATGATGAGGAATTGCTGAAGAGAGTTGACAAAGCTTATGCACCCACATCTTCTATCATCAATATGAAGAAGCAAGCCCTCAAACTTTACACTCTCAGGCATACCTTTCAATATCAAAAGGAAAGAGTGAGGATTTGGCCTGATCCCAGGGTCTCTCACATAATTCATAAGAAAAACATACCTCAGAGATACATTGGCCATGTGAAAAAGATCGTAGATGAAGTGATCTCTCTGGGCTTTGTAGTTTCACCCTGGGAAATCCTAGAAGACTTCAAGAAAGCCTACAAAGCTAATCTAACCCCTTAGAAGATGCTGGAAAACAAAATAGTGAAAAAGGGGTTAGTTTACAAGAGGCTTGAGGAAGTCAGGAAAAATAAGCTCCAGTTGTTCCTAGAGGGTAATCACCCGGATGAGTTTGCTTACAGAATAATAACAACTGTGGAGCTAAAGAATGGGAAACAGGCCAAATACCTGTCTGAGTATTATGGTCCTGAATCATTGTTTGAAGGAGGTGCTGAAGAGCTAACCATGGAGGAACAAATCACCTTCCTTGAGGCCTACACAAGAGAGTCGTACAGACTCATTATGGGGAAGTAAATCTCATGAATGGAATAACAACTCTGTGTCCAGTTCCCCAAAATAGAGTTCCCATTCATACCTTGCCAAACAAATATCTGAGATTTCTTCCCAGGCCGGAGCTTACATGGGTCATCTTCTCTACTGATCAAGAAGGAAAAAGACCAACACTTTGCCAACAATAAGTGGATTATGAATAATTTAGAGGTTTTGGCTGCATTGGTTCAGGGGGAGTTTGTTGGACCAAAAGAACCAATGAGCCAAGATCAGAAAACCTCTAAGTCCCATATGGTATCACAACAACTGCTGAAAGCCTCATCAGCAGTTTGACAAGTGCTGAAGACTTCATAGCTGAAGATCAAGTGCTCAAGACTTCAACAGCTGAAGAACTAAAGTACTGAAGTACAACAGCTGAAAAACACAAGTGCTGAAGCTGAAAGACCAAAGTACTGAAGTACAACAGCTGAAGAGTTTACAAGTGCTGAAGATCAACAACTGATGTACAAAGTCTGAAGACAAAGACTGAAGACATCAGCTGATGATATGTACTGAAGTCATCAGCTAATGAAAAATCTGAAGGTCAAAGTCTGAAGATCAAGTACAGAAGCGTCAGTGGTTTGTCACAACTGCTGAAGAGAACTTCTTCAGTAGTTTGATATCAGTAGTTTTATATTTCTAGTTTCAGTAGTTTTTTGTTTCAGTAGTTTTGTAAAACGACTGAAGAGCTTGTTCTTCAGTCGTTGTAGTTTCAGTAGTTTCTAATCAGTAGTTTTATATTCTGTACTTAACACTCTGTTATGTTCTCAGTAGTTGTGAACATTTCAGTAGTTTGTTAAGAGTTAGTTATTTTTGTATTAGATTTGCCAGTTGTCACTTTCCGTGATAACAGCAGTGATTGTTGCACTCTATATAAGGATTGACAACCTATTGTAATAATATGAATGAATGAATGTTTTGAATGATTTGATTAGAAATATTCTATATCTATAAACATTCTTTGAAATCAGAAATATATATTCTCTCCCTATAACCGTATGTGCTCTTAATGCATACAAGTATCGATTGCTTGCTACAATTTGTCTAATTCCTGTTCGTATTCCGCTGCTTTGAACTCTAATACATCAAACTTGTGATCGCTGATCCTGTCAAATAACTCATAAGTTAGAGTTTGGTTTACTATAAACGTACCTGACACAACATTGGGGTCTGTCCTAGCCTCCTCCTGCATCATCGTGAACGCTGTGGCACTCACCCTCTGCCCTTCTCCTCCAGCCTTCTTTACTTTCGAAACTTCAGTACTTGGCTTCTTGCAATCCTTCCTTAGATGGCCATTTTACCCACAGTTATAACACTTTATAACTCCATAATCTCTAGCCATATGAGTAGGCTTCCCACATTTGAAGTAGATGTTTGATCCCCATTTGCATTCCCCCGAATGCTCCATTCCGCATTTAACACATCTCTTCAATCCTGCACTAGATGTGACCACACGCCGATCACCCACCTTCGTCACCTTATTGTTTGGAGCAGCTCCGCCACACCCAAACCGTTTCCCATTCCAGTTTTGGTCACCACCACCCTTCATCCTCACCTCAGCCACACCACCTCTCGCTTGTCATACAACCTTCCTACCAAATAAACTGCCAACCTAACCTGCTCGATCGGGAAGCAATCATATGCCTACGGATATCCCCTAGCAAGCCCTGAATATACCTCTTGATCTTTCGTGACAGAGGTGTAACCTGATCCGGCACCAGCCGTGCCATCTCAATAAACTTCATGGTGTATTCTTATTGGGTCTTTGTTCCCTCCTCGAGCTGTAGAAACTCCCTCCCAACCTTGTCCATCTCTCGGTGAGGAAAAATTATTCAATCACCTGCTTCTTCAACTCTAGCCACCTCATTCTTCCTATCGCCTGACTACCCTCGGCTTGGACAATATTGTCCCACTAACACAATGCCGAATCCATGAATGAGTGGGTGGCAAACTTCACATTCTGATCATCGCGGCACTCGTTGATGTCAAGTACCGCCTCCATCTTTCTCATCCAACGGTGAGCGGCAGCAGAAATGCCATCACCATCAAAGGTAGGGGGCTTGCACCTTTGAAATGCCCTGTAGTTACAACCCCGTGCTGCCTCCAGCGCAGGCTCTTCCTCCTTCTTTTCATCATCGGAGAGAACCGTCTCAGTTTCTAGTTGCTTCCAACCTCCTGAGGACCTGTTCCTCTTCTTTCTTTCTCCTTCCCACACAGCCTTTATCACTTCTGTCACCACAAATGGTAGGATCATCTACATGACCTGATGTTAGCTCTTATGTTAGCACTCGCGTCCCTAGCCACTAAACGAGGGGTCTCGGGTTCTTTATGAACCACCTCTTCAGCTCTAGGCCTTCCTCTTGTGGCCTGTGGTTCAGCATCATGTCCACCACGACCTCCACCATGCGAACCCTTTGATGATCTACCACCAACCATTCTCTAACACACTATAAGATTCAAACACTAATAGGGTCATTCAAGGGAATAGCTTAGTTCATGTCAAGTATAGTAAGTCACTAATTAAAGTGGCTAGTTATGATTAGCCACATACTTTACAATTCATACCCTAAGCATTTCCTATCCTGACTACAACAGTATCTAAATCTACTAACAGCACACAGATCAAATAACATGCGCATAAAATGCCAGTTAACATTAAGAAAATACCCGCTGGCATGCAACTACTCGGACTGGCATTCCCTCTCTTTCGTCCCATTTTCAGTTTAAGTTTAGGTTTCTTTAAAAAATTTACCTATTTCATTTAAACTTTGGCTTTCATACCAACTTGTAAGGCCCCATTCTTGGGATGCTCATAGCTGGTCCATCATCGCGCATAAAACATATATATATATATATATATATATATATATATATATATATATATATATATATACACACACACATTAACTTTAATAAAGCATTGCAACGGAAACATTAAAATAACTTTTCATTTCAATATAAATGGTTATCCAAGTTAATACAACATTCCTTACAAAGAATCGTTTGTTCGCATTACAATGCCAAAACATGAGGCAAGACACTTGGACCGAGTCCTTGGTGTATTTTACCCAATTATCGTAGGCCTCCTCATCCTCCTCATTAGGGTGATCAGGAATCGGTTCGTCTATGATGTATGACCGTTTCTCTTGCTTGAGAACAATTCTCAAGTTTTGAAACGAATCAATAAATTTATTATGGTTTAGACGATCCTTTTGGAGAATGGTCCTCAGTGATAATGAGTGAGCAGACGGGATTTCATTGTTTTCATTGTTGTGGGTGGCCATCTACAAAATATAACAAAGTTTAATTTTAGTATTTTCGATATATTCAAAATTTAATTATTATAGCCCCATTTTTAAGTGTCTTACATGATTTTATAATTCTAGAATTCAACGTTACATTTAAATAGTGGTTAGGTGACCTTTATCCCATTATTTAATTTAACAAGGTAGTCAATGTTTTGACAATTGCAACCCTTTGCAAATTCTAGAGGTCTGGGATTGACTTTAAAACATCATATGTATAGTCGGCATGTTTATCCCATCAATACCTTTGTAAACCATATTGTAGGTGATCTATTTAACATGGTTTGCAAATCAAGTTACCCCACTTGCACACACATGTGAGTTTTCCAACATAAGTGGTTAGGTGACCTTTATCCCACAAATATGGTATCCCCACCTCAAATCACAAGTTCCCTCAAAACGGTTAGGTGACCTTTATCCCATTAAGAGTATCCAGCTGACTCAAGTGTTGGGAAAAAGGACGATGTTAAACTTGTTTATAAGTTTTGGAAACTCTATGTACCTTATACTTGTAGGCTTTCAAATACAAGGAACCCTATGGTTCACTTTTTAATAAAACCCTTTTATTAAAATCATTAATCCTTATAATAACCTTTTATTAATCACTTAATGATAAAGAACCGTCAATTCTGAACTTGTTAAGTTTGTTAATGAGTTTTTAAAGCATATCCAAATATCAACCTACAATCATACAACAAACATCCAAACAACCATAATCATACAAACATAAGTGCATGACCATAGCCACGAAGTTGACCACACTTGTTTGCCATCACAAGTGTTGTCATAAGGTCTTTCCTAAGGGTTAAAATGGCACATCAAAATGTGTCCATGAACTCCCACTTGAATCCTCATCCAAATGCTTCAAGTGTCCATGTCATTTGTGTCCTTCTTTGGGTCTTCATCTTGTGCATCTTCTTTTACAAAATCATATCCTAATTCAAATTTTCTAATAAAAGAAATGCACCCAATCTATTTATTACATAAGCAAATGAATAAATAAATTACAACCCAAAATACAAACACAAATATTACAACCTTTCAAGAATCAAAACCAACATGACAAAACCATAATCAACCAAATCCAAAACACATAAGGCCAAGGCTATGTTATACATGAAAATATGAAACATATTCAACATCCAAGATCAACAATGAACCCCTTATTATAACCTTAAAGTTCTGGCCAACATGAACCAAAACTTTAGGGTTTTGTCCAAACAACACAATCAACCATTTGATGTTAATCTTTCAAGGTTTATACGAAAGAATGTAAGATTAAACCTTGAAACATAAGGGGTTCATACATCCACAACAAAAGAGCCCCTAATTGGTTGAAAAAGCCCATGAAAACTAACTTTTCAAGAACTTTTGAAACACATATTCCACATAACCAGCTCTAGATGCCGTTGTTGGGTTTTGTAACATGTTAATCAAAGTTAGTTTAACCATTTAAACTATAAAAATGCAGCGGATATAAGGTTTAAACATGTTGCTTCCAATCTGAAATTTTTACCATTTTAAAGCATAAACAAAACCCAAGAATAAGGATCATATATATATGTGAACTAGTGTGCTATCAAACCATAAATAAACAACCATAGGGCGTTCATTGAAACAACCTTTCTTGCACAAGATATTGTAGATGTATAAGATGAAGATGGTGGTGTTCTTGAATGTCCAGCCCCCAAGAGAGAAAGCCACAAGTTGTAATACCACAAGCTCTTCCAAACACCGAGCTAGTTAAGGAGCTCAACACCAAAATCTCTACAAATGCACCTTCAAGAATCCGAAATTTTCAACCTTGTTTTGAGCGTCTAGTCCGAAAATTCAGCCTTGTTTGAGAGAGTTCTTGCTTGAGTGTGTATGAGAGAAATGTATGAAATGATGGAAGAGTGCAAGGGAGTAAAAATCTTGCAAAGACCAAGATTCAAAAGGGGGGTTAAGCACATGACAGGACCTGGATAGAAGTGAAAAGATAAATATGTACAAAAAGTGCCATATGTACGAAATGTGTGAAACGTGCGAAATGTACGAAGCAAATGATGAAATAAGATAATAATTATTACCTTGATGTGCGTATGATGTGTGATCATGTGCAATAGTAAAGAAAATGTTTTAACGAATGAAAGGTAATATAATATTTTATAAAACTAGAACTCACTTAGCAACGTTGACTTTTTTATGCATTTCCAGTTGGCAGGTGAATGTTGCTGAGGATGGCACGCGGCGGCTACTGGGCTCATTTTGGATGGCATCCATTTTACGATAAGATATTGTTTTTGCATTGTAATGCGAACGAACGATATTTTGTAATGAATGTTGTATTATTTTGCAAAAGTGATTATAATGAAATGGTTGTTAAATGTTTCCGCTACAATGTTTTATTATGGTTAATGTAAATATATGTTTTATGTGCAATGATTGACCAACTGTGAGCGTCCTAGGAATGGGGTCTTACAAGTTGGTATCAGAGTCAAAGTTTAAGTAAAATGGGTAAAATTTTCAAAAGAAACCTAAACTTAAACTGAAAATTGGTCAAAAAGGAAGGGATGCCAGTCCAAGTAGTTGCGTGTCATCAGGTATTTTCGTAGTGTTAACCGGTGTTACGTGTGCAATTATGTGGTTTATGTGCCTTTAGTAGATTTAGATACTGATGTAGTCAGGATAGAAAATGTTTAGGGTATGAAGAGTAATGTAAGTGGCTAATCACAACTGGCCATTATAATTAGGGACTTACTATACTTGACATAAACTGAGTTGTTACCTTGAATGACCGTGTGGTGTTTGGATCTTATAGCTTGCTTAGAGGATGGCTGGCGGCAGATCTTCTAAGGCCTCATGTGGAGGAAGGCCTAGAGCCAAAGATGTCACACCCAAACCTGACAGCGGAAACGTCGAGATGCGAGAGTTAAGATTGTTCACAACCACATAACGCTATATTTAAATGTAAATAAAGTTTCAAAAGGCATAACAAATATAAGTCTCAAACATGAAATAAGTCCCAAACAAAACAAAACATTTCAATAAACAATTCATGAAACATGATAAAAATAAAAGGTCAACTAAAATAGTTGGTGAGTTTCCAAGTTTTCATACATAATATGATAAGTTACACGTAGCAATTCATGTCATAGGTCATAAGTTAGTAAAGTTATAGATTGGCTAGTGTATTTGGTTTCATGATGAACAAGCATACGTCATCAGGAGCCGGCAATACATCGAATTTAGCACCAAATAGGCTTGTTAGGCCTAAAGATCTAAGACGTCGCCAGGCTAGCAATAGTTAATGATTGCATACAAAAAATATGTTTCTCAAATATAAACACTTACAAAACACAAATAACCATGACAAAAATATGATTGCAAGTGCTTACAAGTTTAAATGATTACAAGTTATGAGAATAAGTATCATGTTTCACCCCAAATTAGTGTGAAAATATAAAAAAGGGGCAAGGAAAACTCACATGTCAAATAAGTATAACAATGAATTTGATATAAACGTTGTTCCAAGATGAACATCACAAAGAACCTAAACATATATATATATATATATATATATATATATATATATATATATATTATATTACAAGATTTAGTTAATATTAAGATTAACGAATAAACGCGAACTAAAGTTTCAAGTGGAGTTTGGGGATCTTTGTAGTACTCTAAATAATGTCAACGAAATATACATTTATGTAAATTATTATAAAGAAAATAACATTAAATCATCCATAATAGCTAATGCATTTGAATATATACTTGAATAAACATCATGATTTAACCACAATAATTTAATGGTAAATTCAGACAAATAATAATTTATAAATTTTAATATTCAAAATCCATTTTAATAGAGATAATCCAAGAACGACCTTTGTTAAAATGCTTTATTAAAAAGATAATTAATTAATTAAATTTAGAAAAATACAGAAATAATTTGATGTCTTAACAAAATATTTAGAGTTTACAAAACCCTTTTTATATTATTAAAAATTTTCTGTAATTTATTTAAGGGCTAAAAAGCCTTAAGAAAATGTTTTGAGGGTGCCCGGGTTCGAACCCGGGACCTCAAGGTTGATGTGTATGTGTAACCAGTAGATTAGGGCCGCAGCCTTGCTAGAATGTGGTTTCTAAATTAAAAAAAACAAGTACAGAGGATCCATCCAAACCATATGAACCCTAGTTTGTTTTGGCCCAAATTGAGGATCAAATCCTTATTGTTAATGTTAATAATCATGGGGCTTTCATTCCCCATGTCAATTCGAACAAATTCATGTAATCAATTACCCGATTTGATGTAGAACAAAAGATGAACAGTCTGAAGAACTAGCCGCGAACATTTGGTGTCCAATCGATGATCAAACGTTGATGATAATCTAATTAAACTTAAGGATAGCTTCAGATGTGGTTCTTGATTCAAATCCCTTTACCAATTTCAGTTGAGATAGATCAGAGTATGGATTTCGATTAGCTTGCAGATCGCGATGGTGTCGATGATCGAAGCACTATGTTTGTGTGTTTTCACGTAAAATTACACTGTGTAGAAGCTTAGGTATGGTTAAACGATCATGTAGGTGTCTTTAATTTGATTATCATGGGTTTAATGCACAAATAGTTATGGGTTTAAGGTGCTACGGTTATACACTCGATTGGGTGGTATTCGACGTTTAATCTTCAATTATTAGGTGCATTAAGGTTCGAATCACGCACACGAGGTAAATTGAAACGATTTTGGACTTCGAAACCAAGGGTTTTTTGGTGTTTGGAAGCTCACCGAGCTTGGGAAATGGAAGGGGGGAGTTTTGGGTTTTTATTAATTTTACACTTTCACCCCTTGTAGTTTGTTTTGTTTATCATTTTATGCAAAAACATTCATTTAAAGTTTCCAAAATGGCAAAACCAGCCCCCTATTTAATTAGTTCTAATTTAAGATTATTAGTTTCGTATTATTATTATTATTATAATTATAATTATTAGAAATTTAGCTTTATTATCACTTTTGTATAATAAAAATTAAAGACAATAAAGAAATAAGCATGCATATTTCATAAGTTTTATAAATGACAACAATGAACCCTATAAGAATAAACGAAGTTAACTTTTAGTTAACAAAATACGAGATGTTATAAAAGGGTGGTCATGAAGAAGCCAGACCCCTCGTCCAGAGGCTGGGGACGAGAGTGCTAACTTAAGTGCCTTAGTGAAAGAGGCTATTGTTTGATGAGGTGCATGTGGTCATGTAGACGATCTTACCAACTGTGGGACCGAATGATAAGGCTATAGAGAAGACGAAAGAAGGGAGATGAAAGGTCCATAGGAGGACGAGAGCGACTGGAGACTGAAACAGTTTTCTCTGAGGTTGAGGAAGAAGAAGAGGATCCTGCACCAGAGGTTGCACGAGGCTGTAACTATGAGGCATTTCAAAGATGCAAGCCCTCAACTTTGGACAGAAATGGCACTGTTGCTGCTGCTCATCGGTGGGTGAGAGGGATGGAAGCCGTTCTTGATATCAGCAAGTGCTGAGAAGACCAAAAGGTGAAGTTTTTTGCCCACTTATTTTGTGGACTCGGCTCTTTCTTAGTGGACAATATTGTCCAAGTTGAGGGTAGCGTGGCTATCGGGAGGATGAGGTGGGCTGAGTTGAAGAAGCTCGTAATTGAGGAGTTTTCTCCTCACTGAGAGATAGACAAGGTCGAGAGGGAATTCCTACAGCTGGAGGCGGGAACAATGACCAATCAGCAATACAACCCAAGTTTAATGAGATGGAATGGCTGGTGCTAGATCAGGTGACACCTCTATCGCGAAAGATCAAGAGGTATATTCAAGGCTTTCCGGCAGACATTCGCAAGCACCTGATCATTGCCCGGCTGCGTACGTTTAAATAGGCATTTGATTTGGCAGGAAGGTTGTATGACGAGCGAGATGGTGTGTGGCTGAGGTTGTTGGACCTTGAAAGGATTATACATACGACTTCAATGGATAGTTGATGGTTGCTCTGCTAATTCTACAAGTCCAAGAAGTAATGTGGATGAAGATCTTACACAGAAGGAAACCAAGTATGGCTATCCGCATTTGTAATGTGGAAGACATAAAACAAATACGGACAAGTATTTGTTATTCCGCATAACAATGCGAAGACCAAAAGAAATGTGGACAAGATTTTTGTTCATCCGCAGACAAATGCTAGAACTATTTGTTCATCCGCATTAACAATGCAAATACTAACATACTAATGTGGATATCAGTTAAGAAATGTTGATCAAGTCATCTTATCCGCATTTGCCAATGCGGATTGAACAATAGCTAGATGCGTCCAGATTTAGACTATTTCTCATGTAATAGGTCAGGGGTAGTTTAGTCATTTTGTAAAGGGCATATTGTCTGCCTATAAACTTAGAAACCTCGTACATGAGGTGACTGAATTTAGAGTATTTCTTCTGCATTGAATGTTTCTTGTTGTATGATTAAGCCATTCAAATCTTTAACTCAATCATTGTATTTGATCCCTTAGTGAGAATCTCAACAAGGTAAATGATTAATTACAAGTCGTATATCGTTCACTATGCCTTAATTTAAAAATTGCAAGAATATCATGGCTTACCAGATATGTTGGTAGGCTCAACTTGGAAAGAGATACATGTAGTGATGAATAAAATCTTATTCAATATGAACCACTTATCCCAAAGTACATGTATGTATTGGACTATGGAATGCATGGTGTGTAGTACCTAAACACCTAGTAATATGCTTTTTGAATTTCTTTCACCTACAATCAGTTCACTTTGGTTTTGCAGAACAAAGACTTGATGAAAAATCACACAGTGTAGATGTACTGATCCAACAGATTCAATGAGGAACACATCCAAATTTGCTGAATCTACAAGCCACATTTCCAAGTGAATTAACCAAATAATACACCATGGATCACCTTCCAAAGTGAAGTGCAAAGAATCCCCATGTTGATCAACAATGAAAGCATCAAAGTAACAGAGCCCATATGAGGATTAGTGAAAATGATTCCTATACTTAAGTACTCTACTTGCAGGATCGTTCAAGGGCTTGAACACAATTACAACACAACAACACAATGAGAAGATTAACTAAACGTTAATCAAACAGTGAACTAGGTAACCAAAGGTGATGCAGAGAACACAAGTAAAGCAAGAGACAGAACAAGAGAGTATAGTTTTCAAGGGAGCAGTATATTGCTTTCTCAAGTTCTTTTACAAGTGTTACAAAGCATTGAGAAAGATACAAGAACTTGGAATACTTATACTACAACCTACAGCCGGCTATACTATGAAAGCCAGCTGGATACATTGACTAGACACTAACAAAATCAATTGTAGGATCAAAAGGCATATCTGCCTTTTGACCTTGTGACTATGACATGCCATAGCTCACATCCTTATACATTACAAAAAGGATAAAGTACATAAAGTGGAAAGTTTCAGACTCAAGACCTCAATGTACAGTTACCAAAAGCATGACCTTTTCACCAACTCTTGTAAGTTGGTGACTTATCAGAGACGCAGCGGAAAAGGTGCTTTATGGAACAGTACATCAGATAAAGCATGTGTACTAAAAGTCTTCGGAAGAAATCTGTCTTCATAGGTTGAAGCTTCGGAAGACTTTGTCTCTTCAAGCTTCGGAAGACTTCATGTTAGGCTTCGGAAGATATTGGTCTTGGCTTCGGAAGATATTACACTTAGAGTATTTTCTAATGCTTTGTGTAATCTTCCGAAGCATTCTTCACTTCAGTACTTAGTGCATGTTGCTGAAACACTTAGGCAGTTTTGGGTTGCATCAGACTTCAGGAATCCTTACAAACTCCCCCTAGGCTGATGCTACCAAACACTTAGAAGATCTTTAAATGTTTGTAGTCTTCAGAATCAAGACCATCCCTTTCTTCATTTGATGGTCAGGATCATCAAGACTCTCATAGTATCTTCTCATTTCAAAGAGATCATGCAGAGGTAAGTTGATTATGTCTTGCCATGAGTAGACATTTTCAACACCTTGATCTCTGATAACATTCCATCTTTCTGGATTGGTAGAGTAAGTCCAGGATAAGATGGGTGTCTCGGTTGCTAGAGGAGCCACTTGCATAGGAGTTGATTGGGCTGCCTCATCATGCACTTCCTCAGGTTGATCTGATTCAGCCTGGAGTGTAGAGGTAGATGACTTTGGCTTCTTCTTTTTAGTCTTTGGTTTAGAGGCCATTTTCTTCTTCCTCTTTAATGTCTTTAACTGAGAAGACTGGTCTGCAGCACCATGTTGATCATCAGTGTCTTTCTCAGTTGGGTGTTCCTCCCTCACAGGTTCAGAAGGAGAGGAAGTTTGACCCTGTCTTGGATCAGAAGATGAAGTTTGCTGAGGCTCAGCTGGAGGTTCTGGTTCAGGTGTCTCTGGTTGTTCAAACTTGACCTCCACTTCAGGTGGGACTTGACTTGGAAGAGAGTGCAAATCAATGAGTTCACCACTTTTAATCTTCTGCTTGATTACCCTTATATGCTCATCCATTGTAGATAGAGACATGGGACCAAGTCTCCTTCCGGAGAATCCATATGACTTCAAGAAGCTCATCATTCTTTGTCTGTCAGCAGACTTCTTTGCATTCTTTTGAATGATGGCTCTTGACTTTGCAGCTTCTTCCCTTAGCTTCCTTTTGGTTGTTTTTCTTTCTTTGACTAACTCAAGCTCAAGTTGCTTTAAGTACTCGAACTCAATGAAGTCATAGGACAGGGGAAGAAGTGTATTTGCCTGATAGAAGCCTGTGGCACTCAGGTAGTTTATCATTTTGATTCTATCCTCTTCTTTATCTACCTGAGGTTCTTGTGGAGCCACATCTTCCTGTGCAGGACTTTCTTGAACTGGAGAGAGAGTGGGAGTATGCTTGTGAAGTCTTTTCTGTCTCCTCTCCTCTTTGAATTGGAGAAGTAACCTTGCATCCTCTTTCTCCTTTATCTCTCTTGACACTTCCATGTCAGCCAGTTCATTCAACTCTTCTAAGGGGAGGGAGATGATTTCATCAACATCATAGTTCCTGGTCTGTAAATAATTAATCCTGACTGCCCTTTGTCATCATTTTGAGTATTTGGTCTGGGGGCAGCCCTGATTGCAGCTTGCATGAATTTTGATGACCCAGAAGAACTTTCTCCCCTTAGCCTCCTTTTCCTCTCTCTCTCTTCCTCCTCAATTTCCTCAGGAGTCATTATCCTTTTCCCTTTGTCACCAACAGACCTTTGTGACTCAGGTGGATTGAGGCTTGGCCTTCATTGCTTGGTGTAGCTTCCATGCTCTGGCCAGAGAGAGGCTGAGAGACACCTTCACCAGCAGGTGTCTCAGATGGAGTTTGGACCTCTGCAGCAGTTGTTGATGGTGAGACAAGGGTCTCAGGTTCTGCCACTGGGCCTTCAGCCAAGGTTTCCCCTATGAAACTAATCTTAGGGTCCACCTCACATCCAGTTGACCGATGACATTGCCTGATTGCCTAAGTCTCCTTCTTAGAGAGAACTCTGCAAGGATCCTGTCTTGGATTCTTTGAGCCAGCCTGTCAGCTTGTCTAGATTTGCTTGGATTGACAAGTGGCATGTTGACTAAATCCAGTCCTTCATAGAAGCTCAGGCTTTGGAACTGAAAGACTTCTTGTTGGCCTTGAACTCTGTGAAGTATGAGGGCTCTTCTGTCATCATCATACCTCCATCTGATGAGTAGTTTGCCAGTTCCATGTGGTGGAGATGAGACAGCCCTTGGTATACCTTCCTCAAAGAGACTCCTGATGAGAGAGTCTATAGAGTCCACATTAATGTGAACTTGAGGAAGTTGCTGAGAATGCACAACAGCAAGTGAGGATGGTGAGTCCTCTATGTCCATTCTCTTTGAAGAACTCCCAGGTTCTGTGGTTGTGATAACTTTCTCCCCCTTTTTGGTAGCATCACCCACTTGCATAGGTGAGCTGGAGGATAAATCAGTCACTTCCACAGGTTCTTGTGTTCCTGGTTGAGCTCTCCTTAAAGGTCTCTCAGCTAGTTTTCCTGCAGATATGAAATCTGGAGTTGCTGATCATTGACCCTGTTTTGCAGGGTAGTCACCTGAGATTCCAAGTGACTAACCTTAGAGACTAGATAGGTGCATGTTTGTGACAATTTTTGTACCTTTAGTCTCAAATTCCCCTCATCTTCATCAGAAGAATCACTGGGGATGAGAGGATTGGACCAAAGTCCCTTCTCTCACCACCAGCTTGAGTTTCTTGGCTGCTGGTTTTCCTCTGCTCACTGGCACCTCAGTTAAGATGCCAATGGGCTGAGTTGCCATGGTTGAGGTCTTAATGATGTAATCACTTTCAAAAGTGAGAGCCTCTTCCATATGGACATCCTGAACAGGTTCAGATGTGTCCACCTCAGTAATAGGTGACTGATGAGGTAGACTGAGGAGAGTCAGAGGTACTCATCTCTCTTTGAGTAGGGGAGGAGAAGAGAGACTCATGGTACTCACTGAATCCTAAGTCTTCATCAGTGTAAAAGGATAGGTTGGGAATTGGTTGGTTTAGATCCAAAGGCTGGGATGGTAGCTATCCCCTGAAGGTTGTTCACTTGAGTGTTGAGACTCAGAGTGAAGGCTTACAGTTGTTGGGCTAATGAGCTCATCAGGTTGAGCTTGAGGAACCTCAGCCCTGATAGGTAAAGTTGGGGAGTGGTTTGCTCCTCAGGAGAAGTGGCTCTGGAGTCCACTTCTTCCTGTAAGGTTGAGTATTTGGGGCCTGCACAGACTCAATAGCCTGAGCAGGGTTTCGTTGGGATTTTCTTTTGTAGGTGATGAATATTGGAGGTTGTGAAGAGGGTAGGAGAGCAGTAGGTGTGGGTTCAACACTAGCTTGGACTGCTATGTTGTCACCTTGAGCAATGAGCTCTAACATTTTTGGGACTAGGGCTGTTTCTACCCCTGAGAAGCCTACAGTTGGCTTCTTCATAATTTTAAAGATGCCGGGCTTCATCTGTCCCAGTTTAAGAATATTGCCTGTTTCCCTCAACTGTGAGCCCAGTTCACAGTTAAGAATGTGTTGAACATATCTAGGAAACATGTAATATTCTAAGGAGTCTAAGTTTGCAAGTAAATTAGTATAAACAATTGTGAATACCTGAACTTGACCCCCTGAACCATCCCATGAACTATAAAGGAGAGATCCTCAGGAATCTGGTCCCATCCACCATGCTTGTTTGATAAGCTGTGGATAACCACATGGAGCAGGTATTTCCACTGGGATGAGACCTTCCCTTTCCTGAAGGTCTTTACAGAGAAATCTCCTTCATAGCCCATCTGCTCGAAGGAATGATTAACCGCTTCTTTTGGGAAGAACACTTCACCTGCTTCATCATCCAGCTGAAGATGTCGGTTGATGATGGCCGGAGTGATGAAAATTGTTCTCCCCTGCACTGTGGCAGACAGTGCCTTCTCCCCATCCATAATGACCTCTTGGCAGGTCTTCCAGAATTCAAGCAAATGATCCTCATATAGAGGAGGATCAATGGTTAGGGAGGTGAAGTAGTGAGACAAAGACAAGAAACGGCAAACCTCTGAGAAATGAGGATCTTTGTCAGAGCATAACAGAGCAACCTGATTGTGTTGTCTGTGTAGCTGCATGGCAAAGTGAGGATCATTTCTGTGTGTAAGGTCAGCCATTGTGAGGTAGCTCAGAGATGAAGAGAAAAAATGGGAAGGAAATTTCAGAGAGAAAGCTTTGGGTTTTAGGTATGGAAGAAAAGCAGATGATAGAAGAAGGGGAAACCGTTGGGTTTTATGAGAGAGAAGGATTTCAGATAAAGTTTAATGAAAGAGGATAAACTTTGAAATCCGTATGTCGGTCCCACCTCTGAAAAAGTAGTTTACCTTTTTGCTCAAAAAGTTTTTTCTTGGAATTCGAAAAGCTTCCGAAAGTAATTTGTCTTCGGAAGTTTGATTGAAAAAGCTTCCGAAGCTAAAGTGACTTCGGAAGAATTTTCCTGAGAGTCTTAAGATTTATGCTTCGGAAGAGAAATAAACTTTTGGATGCTTTGTATAAGAATGAACAAAGCTTCCGAAAGTAATTTTTGCTTCGGAAGGAAAAGTCCTTAAAAATGAATAAGTGTCTAAGTTAAATTTTAAGCTTCGGAAGATAAATTTTGACTTCTTCCGAAGGTAAAATTTCTTAGACAGTCATTTATTTTGAAGACATATTTTTCTTCCGAAGGTAAACATTATCTTCCGAAGTATCAGAAAATTTTCAAGAATCTAAGGAAAGTCTTCAAAAAGAGTTTTTTATTCAAAGAAAACATGAGCTTATGAAAGTGATGAACTAGACAACTTAGGACACACATATTTTAAGAGAAATAATTAGAATTAGTTTAAAAAAAAAATCTACTCAAAGTTAATCATCCCAATAGCTGATATCAGATACTTAAATCTCTGTTCATCAAAAGCTTTTGTGAACAGATCAGCATATTGTTCATCTGTGTGAACTTTGACTAGTTTAATTAACCCCTTTTCATAGTTATCTCTTATTAAATGATACCTGATGTTGATGTGTTTGGTCCTTGAGTGCTGCACAGGGTTCTCAGTGATAGAGATAGCACTGTTGTTGTCTATGTGGATAGGAGTCTCTTTGAAGTTAAATCCGTAGTCTAGCATCTGATTTTGAATCCAAAGCACTTGAGCACAGCAGCTTGCAGCAGCAATGTATTCAGCCTCAGCAGTTGATGCAGACACACAGGTTTGTTTCTTGCATTGCCATGAGACAACCCTTCCCAAGAAATTGACATCCCCCAGATGTAGACTTTGCAGTCATGTTGCAACCACCATAATCACTGTCTGTATAGGCATACAGATTGAAATTAGAATTCTTTGGATACCATAAACCAAGTGTTGAAGCACCTTTGAGGTATCTTAAAATCCTTTTCACAGTGATTAAGTGAGACATCTTAGGATTGGCTTGATATCTTGCACAAATACATGTAGCAAACATGATATCAGGCCTGCTAGCTGTAAGATACATAAGAGACCCAATCATAGCCCTGTATAAGTGCTCATCTACACACTCCCCCTCAAGATCTGGACCAAGGAGTGGTTTCTGGCTATGGGTGTCTTAGCAGTCTTACAATCAGTCATGTTGAACCTCTTGAGTATATCTTGAACATACTTTGACTGACTTATGAAAATGCCATCTTCAACCTGCTTCACTTGAATTCCCAGAAAGAAATTAAGTTCTCCCATTGAACTCATTTCAAATCTATCTTTCATCAGCTTTTCAAAGTCTTTGCAGAGCCTTGAATTGGTTGAGCCAAAGATGATGTCATCCACATATACTTGAACTAGCAGAATGTCGTTTCCTTGTCCTTTGATGAAGAGAGTTCCATCTATAGTACCTCTCCTGTAACCATGTTTACAGAGATACTCAGACAGTGTCTCATACCACTTCCTGGGTGCCTGATGCAGCCCATAGAGAGCTTTGTCAAGCTTGCAGACATAATCAGGATGATCAGGATCTACAAAACCAGGTGGTTGTTTGACATAAACCTCCTCATCAATCACTCCATATAAGAAAGCACACTTTACATCAAGTTGGTAGACCTTGAAGTTCTTGGATGCAGCAAATGCCAGGAATATCCTAACAGCTTCTAGTCTAGCTACAGGAGCAAAGACATCAGTGTAGTCAATCCCTTCTTCTTGTGTGTATCCTTGAACAACTAGTCTAGCCTTGTTCTTGATGATGATTCCTCTATCATCCTTTTTATTCCTAAAAACCCATTTGGTTCCAATGGTAGTCTTCCCATGAGGAAGAGGACAAAGGTTCCAAACTTTCTGTCTTTTGAATTGAAGCAGCTCTTGTTGCATAGCTTCAACCCAACTTCCATCCTTTAGAGCCTCCTCAACTTTCTTTGGCTCTAACTGGGATAGAAAACAAGAGTGAAGACAAACATTTGCTTCATGGGTTTGCCCTCTTGTCTTTACCCCGGAGATAACATCTCCAATGATGTTTGTGGTAGGATGAGACTTGTGGATCCTTAGCTGAGGGATCACAGCAAGTTGCTGAGATAGATCCAATTTGAGAAATTTAGATCTGGTCTTGAAGATTGATCCTCCACATTATCACACTTATCAAGATTAACTTGATCCAATGAGTGTGTGACATCATTGATGTTATCATCTATGGTATGGTTATTAGCATCAAGATTCTTGATCACTTTCACCATCACCATTGTTATCTTTCTGCAATTGAGATGTCTTTATCTGGTTGAGAGGCCTCTGAACTGGAATTTGAAGGCATGCCAGATGTATCAGCTGGATTTGTCATTGTTGTGCTGATAGAAACCTCATTTGCTGAAGTAGTTTCAACTGGAGCTGAAGGTCTTCCAAGCTCAAATCTTGGATCAGGATCACCTGTATTTAAATTTTCTGCAGATCCTGAAACATGCTCACAAGATTTATTAAAACAGTTGGTAACTAAATCAAGATCAAATAGCCAATCCGGACCAGAACCAGCCACACTGGGAGTGTGCTCATTGAAAGTCACATTGGCTGACTCCTCAATGATTCTAGTTCTGAGATTGTATACTCTATAAGCTTTAGCTTGAGAAGAGTATCCATGAAGTGTCCATCGTCTGATTTCTCAGCAAACTTGGCAACTTGATCTTTGGTATTCAAGATGGTGCAGGGACATCCAAATGACCTGAGAAAACCAATGAAAGGTTTCCTCTTGTGCCAAAGTTCATAAGGTCTTACCATGTGTCTTAACTACTAAAACTCTGTTTTGCACATAGCAGGCAGTATTAACTGCCTCTGCCCAGAAGGTGATAGGCAGTTTAGAGTCAGACAACATAGTTCTTGCAGCTTCAATAAGTGTCCTGTTTCTCCTCTCAGCAACTCCGTTTTGCTGAGGAGTCCTGGGAGCACTGTATTGTCTTGTAATACCCTTTTCATCACAAATGTATCAAGGATTTGGTTCTTGAATTCAGTTCCTTGATCACATCTTATGGTTTTGACCTTGTGATCACATTGATTCTCAATCTTTAAGATGAAATTCTTTAGAATCTCAGGAGTCTCATCTTTAGTTCTAAGAAAAAACCCAAGTGAATCTTGTAAAATCATCTGTGATCACTAGACAGTATAAGGTCCTTCCTAAACTCATTACACTGGTGGGGCCAAAGAGATCCATATGTAATAAGTGTAGGGGAGTAGTGATGGAGTTCTTTTCCTTAGGCTTGTGAGATACCTTGTGTTGCTTCCCTTTCAGGCATGCAACACAATGATCATCACTTGTAAACTCTTTCTTTGGCATTCCAGTTACCAGATCATGTTTGATTAATTTATTCATATTCTTAAAGTTTACATGGCACATTCTTTATGCCATAGGAAACTCATCACTATTTGCTTTAGATAGAAAGCATGAAACTTCTCCAGAGGGAGATGTTTCTTGCAAATCCATCTTGTACATGTTCCCTTTCCTGGGGGCTCTGAGCAGAATATGCTCATGAGGAATGACCACTCCAGGTTTGAGAACAATGCACTCATGCTCAGTGAAGTGTTAACTTGATCACAAATTGAGACTCCAAGCTCCTTAACAAAGTTTACCTTCTCAATGCTGAGCTTACCATTTGTGACCTTGCCCCTTCCATAAATGTAACCACCTTCATTTCCTCCAAAAGCAACTGGTCCTCCATCAATTCTCTCAAAATTATGAAGTAAAGACCTATCGCCTGTCATGTGCCTGGAACAGCCACTGTCAATTATCCAGACATTCTTGTTTGTCTTGAGCTGTTCCTGCACAAAGAAAATGATTAGTTACATTTGGAAACCCAAGCCTTACTTGTCTTGGGTTCAGTAAGTGTAATAGAAGGTAATGCAACAGTAATAGATCCTATGGTTGTACAGAGGGGATCTTCGGCTGTTGTTGATGGAGAAACCTCAGTCATTTGGTCTTTCTTAGACTTCCACACCACCTTTGGAGTCTTGGACTTGACCTTCAAAACCTTAGAAGCTTTTGGAGCTTCACAAGTTTAATGACTGATACTTCGGAAGAATCTACAGTCACTGCAGTAGACTTTAGTACTTCGGAAGAACTCCTTTCTTCCGAGACCAACTTTGCTTCCGAAGGTATTTTCCATTTACCTTCTTCTTTGATTTGGAGCTTCCGAAGGAAACAGACTTTCCTTCCGAAGCTTGAGACTTCTTGAGATTCTTTGAAGTCTTTGTATTGGTCATGTGGATAGTACTTTTAGGATTGTATGGACAATCCTTGGCAATATGAGAAGTACTTTCACACATAACACACAGCATTTTCTTCTTCAAAGAAATCTCCTTTTGAGAGCAAGACTGGCCTTGGTCACATCCTTTTTCACCTTCATCTTGGTAGATTCAGATACAGTTCCCTTGGGCTGTGAACTGTTCTTGGAATTTGATGGTCCAGGCTGTGCAGCAGTGGTACACAGCAGCTCAGTCTTCTTCTTTGTACTGAGATGATTTGAACATGAACCAGAACTCTTGGATAAGAGGCTTTGGTGGATGTCTTCAGTCCTTATTGCTTTGAAACCTGCAGAGATGAACACTTGTTTCTGCTTAGCATCAAAGGTAGCCTTGATTTCTTGAGCCTTCTTTGCTTTCCTTTTGCTCTTCCTGATCAAGTTCTTTCTCTTGGACTTGGTCATCACAGTTAATTTCTTCTCCTCAGAAGGATAGTGGCCCTTGGAGGAATCCTCTTCTTCACTCTTCTCAGAGGGATTCCTCACTATCACTTCTTCATCATCCTCACTTATTGGATCTATGAGAGGAAGCTCATCTTCACAAGTTCCACACCTAGGAGATCTTACAGACAAGATTGTGTGTGGAGGAGCTATCTCATTTGATCCCAGTCCCTGTCTATTTTGATAACAAACCTTATTGTGTAGGGATGAGGATATCATGTTCTTGAAGGTCTCTTCTTCAAGAACACTTTTCTCTGCCAGGCTTTGCTGATCACAAGCTCAGCCTGGCACTTAGTCAACTTAGTGATGAGATCTTGGATCTGAGTTCTAAAATCTGTATGTTCATGTTTTAGTACTGAAATGTTTTTCTCCAAGTCTTCTATCTTTAACTTGTAATCATTTTCAGACTTTCTAAAGTCAGATTTTAATATGTTTAATGACTCAAGATCAGATCTCATCTCTAGGTTGTAGGACCTGTATCTATTTACTTTAGCAATGCATTCAGGGGAGCAAAGATGTTCTAATACCTTGGCTTCATCATGGTCAGCCATCAATGCTTGGTTTGGAGAAGCATCCTCCACCTGAAAACTCCAGTCAAATCCTCCCTCTCAACAGCAACCGCAGCATGTTGCTTTGTCTTCTCAGCCTGAGGGGTATTGTTGTGTAGTTTGGTCTGAGTTGTGTTTGACCCCCATTTGCTCTGGGTGCCTTACACTCCCGGCGAAGTGACCCATAAGGTTACAATTGTAACACTTAACTTTGCTTTTATCCAGCCCAAACTTACCACTGGTAGCATTGCTTGGAAATTTTCTTCCTGTCCTCTTGTAGAACTTCTTGGCTCTGTGAGTGAGAAGAGCCATCTGCTGAACTATCTCCATGTATTCCAGGTCATCTGGATGGATACAGTCTAGGTCTTCAAGAGTGAAGAGATAATTTCCACAGCTTTCATCTGCAGACACAAAGGCTTGAGAAGAACTTGTCTCTTGGAATGGGCTTCCTTGAGTAAAGTTCTCCCTTGGTGTCTCCGGGAAGGTGATGAAAGGACCCTTTTGTGAGTTGTCAGGGTAGCATAGGAGATGATGTTGGGTTCTATGCTGTCCCTTTCAACCACATGAAGGGCTGAACCCATTTGATTGTTAGAGTTGCCAGATGAACCTTGTAAGTTCATCTCCATCTGGTATCCACTGAGAATCCCATATAACTCTGTCAGAGTAAGAGTTTTAAGGTTCTCAGTCCTCTTGATTACCACACAATAGTGTGTCCATTGCCTAGAAGTGAGGACATGAACTTCCTTACAATGTCTCTGTTCTCAAGAGGAACTCCTCCATCCACAAGGGTATCCACAATCTCAACATACCTGAAGTATTGTTGGGTCATGGTTTCACCTGTTTAAAGGTGAAATTTTCAAACTGCTGCTTCAGAAGATCTTTCTTGTTCTCCTTGGCTTCAGAGGAGCCTTCATACATCAGCTTCAGTGCATCCCACAGCTGTTTAGCTGTTTTGCACTTCTTAAAACCTCTGTACACAGAGTTTGGGATAGCAGTCTGAAGAGCAGTCATGGCCTTCCTGTCAATCTCTACTCTTTTCCTATCTTCATCTGAGTAGTTGGCCACATCTTTAGGAATCATACCAGCACCGGTAGCAGAGGGGGTGCTAGGTATGAAAGGTCCATATTCAACAGATTCCCACATTCTTGAGTCAAGAGACCTGATGAAGCCTTCCATCCTCATGCACCAGGTGTCGAAGTCATCAAGAGTGATCAATGGGGATTTGTTCATGGTTCCAGTCTCCATATCAGTCTTTGAGATGGAAGCCATTTGAAAGTTTAGTTTTTGTGTGTGTGAGGGATCTTAAGATGGTTAGATCTTATATCACGAGCCTGAATGCTCTGATACCAATTGCAGGATCGTTCAAGGGCTTGAACACAATTACAACACAACAACACAATGAGAGATTAACTAAACTTAATCAAACAGTGAACTAGGTAACCAAAGGTGATGCAGAGAACACAAGTAAAGCAAGAGACAGAACAAGAGAGTATAGTTTTCAAGGGAGCAGTATATTGCTTTCTCAAGTTCTTTTACAAGTGTTACAAAGCATTTGAGAAAGATACAGAACTTGGAATACTTATACTACAACCTACAGCCGGCTATACTATGAAAGCCAGCTGGATACAATTGACTAGACACTAACAAAATCAATTGTAGGATCAAAAGGCATATCTGCCTTTTGACCTTGTGACTATGACATGCCATAGCTCACATCCTTATACATTACAAAAAGGATAAAGTACATAAAGTGGAAAGTTTCAGACTCAAGACCTCAATGTACAGTTACCAAAAGCATGGACCTTTTCACCAACTCTTGTAAGTTGGTGACTTATCAGAGACGCAGCGGAAAAGGTGCTTTATGGAACAGTACATCAGATAAAGCATGTGTACTAAAAGTCTTCGGAAGAAATCTGTCTTCATAGGTTGAAGCTTCGGAAGACTTTGTCTCTTCAAGCTTCGGAAGACTTCATGTTAGGCTTCGGAAGATATTGGTCTTGGCTTCGGAAGATATTACACTTAGAGTATTTTCTAATGCTTTGTGTAATTCTTCCGAAGCATTCTTCACTTCAGTACTTAGTGCATGTTGCTGAAACACTTAGGCAGTTTTGGGTTGCATCAGACTTCAGGAATCCTTACAAGTCCCCTCGTTAGGAAAGTGGTGAAAAAGTTCTACTCTGCCATTTTAATAAGGATTTTGATCATTCCATGCTTGTGTGGTGAGGTACATATTGAATAAGTAAATCTCCAAAAACATGATAATCATTTGCATCAAATGTCATCTGGGTATGATTTTAGGACAAACATACCTTCAATCAGCAAGTTTATAAACATGTCCTGTATTATGAATAAAAGGGGGAAAAACACAAAAAAAAAATTTTGCACATGTGCAATGTTTAAGATTGATAGATCCAACCAAAAAGAGATACTTCTCTTCATTATTAATAATCATGTATATATATCCAAAAAGTTTTTAATGTTAAAATTTTCTATCCAGATGTTGGATATAAACTTAGGCGGATTAATTTAAATTTTTGATTCAATATATATAGATTGTTACTATCTTAAATAATTACTTTTTTAAAAAATAAAAACAAAAGAAATGAATGTGTTTGGTGCAGAAGTTATACCATAGTATCTCAGCTTATGCAGATTCTTGAAAACATGAAAAGTCCAAGATTAGTCAAACAATGGGAAACTTGTGCACTTCCTCATATATAACAATCCAAGCAAAATGGCAACCTCAAGCCAACAACTTCATAAGAAATCATCATGACACCTCTTCATACAAAAAACCAAATAGTCACATTAACTTATGATTAAGTTTAAAAGTTATTGCGGTAAGTGCATTGTTAATACAGATGAGGTAACCTATGCTTATAACCAATGCGGGTAGCTTTTTTTTTTCCAATGAAACTAATGCGGACAATGATTGTACTCTACTCTACCGCATTAGTGTGTTACAAGTATACACGAAATTTTGAAGTGTTAAACCTATGCGGAACAAAAGTTGTTCTACCGCATTTGTCCATGCGGATAAAATAATTTTTCAAGTGTTCACCGCATTTGTCATTGCGGATAACATGTTAAGTGTCCAACCGCATTTTCAATACGGATGAAATTTACACTTCCACGATGTGTATCTTCATTGTTCATGTATTTTTCAAGCAAAAATATTAAGTGCTTAATCTCTTTTGTCAATGAATGATGATCAAGTAAATGTGGATTTTCTTCTATCACATTTGCCATAGTGAGCAAATGCTCACAAAGTCGGTCAGCCGCATTTGCTACCGTGAGCAATGCTGACAAACTTTGTTCAGCCCATTAGCTAGAGTGAGCAATGCTGAACATGTTTTGCCAACCACATTTTTTACGGTGAACAAATTCTCATGAACTTAGTTCTTCCGTATCTGCCACAGTACACAAATACGGATAGAAGAAAAACTGAAGTAACAAAACTTCCGCATTTGCTACGATGCGTAAATACGGATGACTAAAATCACAAGTTAACTCTTCCACATTTGCAATAGTAAACAAATGCAGATAGTAAAGTCATTTAAATTTTCTCCTCCGCATTTAGAACAGTAAACAAATACGGATGTATAAAAACCATCGTCATTTGCTATAGTGTGAATTAAAATTTCAACCGCATGTGTTCTCAGACTTGTAAAATTTTGTAAAAGCTATTCTTTGACTATTTAAAGTATGTTCAAAAGGTCATTTAATACTTTTCAAATTTGGAAGACTCTATAGTGATAACAAGCATAAAAACACTGTACACCCTCTTTGATCATCATCACCACCAACAACCAAAGATTTTAGTGTGTTCTACACAACCTGTTCTTGTAATGATTCTAAACCACAGTAGCATTGAAAGAAAGGTGAAAGTTCCAAAAATCTTTCATAACCTAACTTCCGGACTGTTGAACCAAAAGTGAACAAAGAACTAAATGATAATGAAGAACACCCAAAATCCGATTTATTAAAAAATATGTTATACAATTTCGACATCAATGAACATGCAAACTAAGAGGAATTCTAACCATCAATAAAAACCTTCATAGTTGTGTTCATCATAAGAACAGAGTCTGATGAAAAACAAAAATGTGTAACAAATAAATGAAATAACATCTAAAAAATGGTTTATTTAAACTTGAAAAATAGAGAAACTGTGATTGTTCACAAACGAATTCACCATTTGATGTGACAATAATGAAACAGGAACTTCAAACGTTCATATTTGACAAATTAAAGTCAAACTAATAAATTATGCACATGCTTTCTCATCAAAACTACCACCTATATCTCTTATGCAGATTAAGTGGCTAATCTTTCATGAAGCAAGCTCCATAATGTCAACAGTTATTTAGACCCTGATGTACCAGAGGCTGAGGGACTCAGCGACATAATCAGATTCATCTCTACAACAAGGGTAGCTTATGCTATCACTATTAGGCCTATCATCTATGAGAACCTCATAAGGTCATTCTGGGATGTCTGCTGAAGTGATAGAGGATGATGGTGTTAGGTCTTATCTGGAAGGATTGACGATGAGCACACACTGATCATAACTGAAGATTCTGTGAGAAGGTGTCTGCATTTAGGGATGATGCCAATGCACCAATTGAGCTTGAAGATGATGATATCACTACTTCTTTGCAGAATTAGGTATGAGGGGTTTTGAAGCTAAACAGATTGTGAAGGAATTAGTGGACTTGCCTTGGAGATTCCTGATCCATCCTTTCAGCACTGTTTGTCCAAAAGGAAAACAGGGTGGAATGATATCCCAATTATCACTTCATCAACAATTTGTGCTCTATGCATAAACAGACTATTCAATATGTCAGTTTATGCCTTTAATGGTCTGGTATCAAACATACAAGAGGGAAGGAGATACAAGTTTTTGATGTACCCAAGATTCATTCAATGTCTGATAAATGAAGCATTCCCCAATCTAGCTACTGAGGGACCACTTCTAGATATTCCATATTATGATGATAAATCGTACAAGTACATTAAGAAGAGAGATCCTAGAAACTTGTACAGTGGAGCTCACTCACCTCTTCTACCTTGGATCTTCAACAATCAATCTTGATGAACAAGGTGAAGAACAACATGTTCCTGCGAATGAGCATATAGAAGAACAAGCTGTTGATGAGCAAGTTGATGGCACAGATAGGCAAAGGTTAGTGTGACCCCAAGATGGTGCATAGGGTGATTCTCACACTGACCTGAACTTCATGATTCTGCTTCTCCATTTGTACTCTACCTATCCCATGTCCATAAACCCCACAACCATCACCATTACCATCTCCCCCTAAATCACCAACCACTTCAATTCACAAATCACCTATCTCATCACCAATAGCCCAACCAATAACATCTCCACCTCATCATTGTCCAACACCTCCACCTCATCACTCTCCAATATCACCACCTCACCAATCACCAAAAACACTACCTCAACCATTCCTTACCAATGATAATCAAACTGAGTTTCAAGATTCAACCAACTTTTCTAAAGTATCCAAATCATCTCTGGATAAGGAGGATCAACATGTTCAAATGCCTGTAAAGAGAGTCACCTCTGAGACTACCCCATTAAAGAGTTTTACTGAATCAAATGTGAACAGACCTGATGAAAAGGATGGAAAGAATACATAACAGGAGAGCAAGAATCATTGATGATAGAATTCATGAACTTGATGCGAAGGAAAATGAGTTGAAAGAGCTAAAAGGGAAATATGAAGCTAAAAAGAAAGAGAAAGATAAAGAGATTGCTACTTAAAGTTGTTCTTAATCATTCTACAGAAGAAATCAGTGGGCATGTTGATACTCTTGCCATTCAAACCATTGCAATGGAAGAGCAGAGGATATGATTGAAGAACAAGCGGAGATTATCACTAGTTTGCAAAATCAAATTAAAAGCAAAACTAAAAGATTCTCTGAGCTTGAGATATTAGTTGAAATTCAAAGAAGTGCTAAGCTGAAGAAAGGGAAATATGAAGAAAGAGTTATGGCTGATGAGAAACAATCTTCTTCTAAGAATGTTGAAAAAGAAGAAGATACAAGCAAATGAAATAATGATGAATCAAGCATTGAAATGGTGGTCTATTATGGAAAATCAGATGCTACACACTCTGAAAAGGCTGCATTTAAAGAACTAATCAGTGCACTAGAAAACTTTACTTCTAAGGAATTCATAATTGATGATGAATTTTGGATTTCGTTGCTGACCAGCGGACTAACACTAAACCATTATGGTCATTCCTCAATCTCCAGTTCCCTTGGAGAAGGAGTTGAGTATGCAAATGGTACCTGCTGTGTCATTGTATGAGGAACAAAAAGATATGATTAGAGAGTTTTGTGAATAAGAAAAGGAAAAGGAAGAAAAAGAATCTCATGATCACGAACAAGTACAAACTGATGCTGAAAAAGTGCCTGAGGAGATTAAAAAGCCTCAGTCCTCTTCTGGTCCTTCACTTCAAAGTTATACCAGAAAGAGAAAATACTTATCTGAAAAGGCAAAGGGAAAAGACCAATAGTGTAAGAAGAGCATGTTAATAAAAGTAAAAAACATAATCCAACAAGTTTGGCAGCCATAGCTGAATTCCTAGATGAATATGAGAAGGTTGAGGCTCAATTGAAGAATCAAGCTGCTTTTATTGATCTGGAAGAAGGAGAAATAGAAGGAGGATATGATGCTGAAAAGGATATAGATGTGGATAGTCCTGTGCAAAAAGAAAAATCTATGGATGAAATGGTGGTAAAGGCACAAACAGATGACCTTATGATAAAAGCCATGTTCTTGATCAATCATGGGAATGATGCTGATGAAGTATTTATTATGACATATGAAAGCATGAAAGTAGAAGAAGAAAAAGTCAATAAACTGCTCGACCCCACGGTTGAAAACAGAATATGAGAAGTCCATTGCACCCAAAGTTCACAAGCCAAAGCTACGAGTCATGAAGAAGCAACTCCAACTCATGAACCTCTACATCGTGATGCCTATACAATGACTAATAGGAAATGAAGGATTACCTCACCAGTCAAGGATTCACTAAAAGGAAATTAGGAAACATGAAAACTAACTCACTGAGAGCTGCCACACTCAGATTAATCAATGAAAAGAAAGAAAGCTAAAGAGGTTAGAAGAAGAAGTCCTCAATCAAAAGCCAAGATCAAGAGTCTCTTCACAAGACATGCGACTTACACATAAAGATCAAGACTATCTGGCACTTGTTCTTCACAAATATGAAGAGTGGTTTGCTGAACCCTCCTAACTGAAACTTCAGGAAGGGTTAACCACTGTTGAGAAGATTAGAGGTGTATCTACTCCAAAAGGAAAAATTGACCATGAGATTGCTGGAAGTATGATAGTTCATGGAATATATTCATGGTGAAAAGAATCTCAAGGCTGGTGCAATTTTTTATAGAGTACTCTACTCTAGTAAAGAACCAACAACTTCAATTCATTGAAAGCCATATGCATGAGAAAAGACAAATCATTCAAGAACCCTCTAGAGATGAAGCAGACAAAACTAGTAGAAGAAGTAGTGTTTCGTGAACTAAAGTGAAACCTAGAGAATCATTAAAAGAAAAATGGTGGCTAGCACTCATTCCTCAATACCAATCTAAAATGTTATTATGATGAGAGACCTATGAATTGGTGATTAAGAGGAAGTGGGGAGGTAAAAGAAGGTGCTAAAATCAAACTGTTCAGTGGTTATGAAGTGAGACTACCGGATCAATCATATATTCCTATATATACACAAGGCACTCAGAGAGATATCAAACAAATTGGGTCAAGAAGAGCTGCATTTCATTCTAAAGTGCATCAAACTATTAAAGATGGCATATGATCAGATCAGTGCCAAGAGGGGGAAAAGAAAGAAGAAGAAGACACCTCTACAGTTGGGCAATATTGTCAAACTAGAAGTTAATGTACATGGTGCTCTTTTAATTCACAGGGATGGGCTATCTACAATGTCTATTTGGGAACCAAATTCACTTAAGAAAATACCACTAGAAGCCATTCACAATATGAGCAAAATGAAGATTCATGTACTAAGCAGGGATAAAATGTAAGAAGCTCAAGACTTTGTCAAAATGATCAAGACAATTTTGAATCCAGCTCATGCAACACCTTTTACACCATCACAAGACCTAGCAGAATCATCACAATCTCAATCACTAACTAACTATTGAAGAACATTGGTTGTATAATCCTTAGAGGCAGAATTGTTGGACCCTGAAAGGATTATACATGCCAATTCAATGGGTGAGTTCATGGTTGCTCTGCGGAATTCCCACAAGTCTAAGAAGTAATGCAAATGGAGATTCTACACAGAAGAAAAACCAAGTATGGATATCCGCATTTGTAAATACGGAAGACATAAAACAAATATGGAGAAGTATTTGTTATTCTGCATAACAAATGCTGAAGACCAAAAAGAAGTGCGGACAAGATTTTGTTCATCCGCATTTGCCAATGTGGATGACCAGACAAATGCGTAGAAGTATTTGTTCATCCGCAATAACCAATGCAGATGACCAACATACTAATGTGGATGATCAAGTGAAGAAATGTTGATCAAGTCATCTCATCCGCATTTGCCAATGCGGATGAACAAGCAGAGATGCGGATCAAGACTTAGACCAGTTTTGATGTAATAGGTCAGGGGTAGTTTAGTCATTTTGTAAAAGGCATCTTGTGTGCCTATAAATTGAATAGAAAAGCTCGTACATGAGGTGTAGAATTAAGACATTCAGAATATTTTGTATTCTCTTGGTGCATTATTATTTTCTTGCTAAACCCTAGCGGTCATTGTTATCAATCACCTTTATTAATATATACAAAGCATTTATGAGTATTCTCTGCATTGAATGTTTCTTGATTGTGTGATTTCGCATTCAATCATTAAGTCAATCATTATATTCGATCCTTAGTGAGAATCTCAACCTCAATACCTAGTTAGAGGTGAACAAGAAGGGTGGTGGTGACCGAAACTGGAATGGGAAATGATTTAGGTGTGGCAGAGCCGCTCCAAACAACAAGGTGGGGATGGTGGGTGACCGGCGTGTGGTCATACCTGGTGCAGGGTCGAAGAGACGTGGTAAATGCGGGAAGGAGCATTCAGGAGAATGCAAATGCGGGTCAAACATCTGTATCAAGTGTGTGAGGTCTTGTCATATGATGAGAGATTGTGGGGTTATAAGATGTTATAACTTTGGAGAATCCAGGGGCAGATAGTTCTGGGCAGGGAAGAAGAACGGAACCGAAGGGCAGAAGGCAAGCGCCCGAGCTTTCACGATGACTCAGGAGGAGGCCAGGACAGAACTTGATGTGGTGTCAAATATGTTTTTTGTAAACCAAAGTCTTCCATCTATGTTATTTGATTCCGATGCTAGTAGGAGTTTCATTTCTATTGCTTTTTGTGCTAAGTTGCCTATTAGGAGTAGAAGTATTCAAGAGCCCTTCGTTGTAGAAATTGCCATAGGTAACTCTACTAGGATTTCTGAGATGAGAAAAGGTTGTGATATAGAACAAGAAGGTCATATGTTTCTCGTTAGACTATTCGTGATGACCTTAGGCAGTTTCAATGTAGTCCTAGGAATTTTGTGGTTGGCAAACTACGAGGCTAACATCGTATGTCGCAAGAAGATGGTCAGATTGACTAGAGTTCTGTGACGGTTTATGGTGATTGGGTCACGACGATCCCGAAAGTGATTTCGATGACGGTGGCGGGAAAGTGCATGAGGCGTGGATGTAATGCCTAGTTGGCCTACGAAAGGTCGTGGATACGCCAAAAACCACAACTATCTCATGTACTGATTGTATGTGACTTTCCAGAAGTGTTTCCCGAAGACTAGCCAGGTTTGCCATCGGACCATGAGATCGAGTTTCAGATTGACTTGATACCAGGTGCCCTACCTGTTGCTGAGGTAGCGTATCGGTTGGCTCCAACAGAGATGAAGGAACTGATGGAGCAACTACAAGAGCTGCTTGATAAGGGGTTGATTAGACTAAATATCTCTCCTTAGGGTGCTCCGGTCCAGTTTGTGAAGAAGAAGGGCGATAGTATGAGGATGTGTATAGACTATCGCGAGCTCAATAAGTTGACAGCGAAGAATCGGTATCCATTATCGAGGATTGATGACTTGTTTGATCAACTCCAAGGTGCCAGTTGATTCTCGAGGATAGATCTTCAATCTGGCTACCATAGTTGAAGGTGAAGGAGCAAGTTATTCCTAAAAAAGCTTTTCACATGCATTATGGACACTATGAGTTTTGTCGTTATCTCTTTTGGTTTGACCAACGCGACAGCTGCTTATATAGAATTAATTAATCGAGTGCATCATCCGATGTTAGATAAATCAGTGATTATGTTTATCGAAGATATCTTGTTTATCGATGTATAGAATTAATTAATCGAGTCCAGTTTGTGAAGAAGAACGACGATAGTATGAGGATGTGTATAGACTATCACGAGCTCAATAAGTTGACGGCGAAGAATCGGTATCCATTATCGAGGATTGATGACTTGTTTGATCAACTCCAAGGTGCCAGTTGATTCTCGAGGATAGATCTTCAATCTGGCTACCATTAGTTGAAGGTGAAGGAGCAAGTTATTCCTAAAAAAGCTTTTCACATGCATTATGGACACTATGAGTTTTGTCGTTATCTCTTTTGGTTGACCAACGCGACAACTGCTTGTATAGAATTAATTAATTGAGTGCATCATCCGATGTTAGATAAATCAGTGATTATGTTTATCGAAGATATCTTGATTTATTTCGAAGAGTGAGGAGGAACATGCCGGTTACATTCGAGAGGTGTTGGAGACCTTGAAAAAGGAGAAGTTGTATGCCAAATACTCCAAGTGCGTATTCTGGTTGCGTGAGGTTCAATTATTAGGTCATGTAGTGAATCCCGATGGGATTATGGTGGACCCGGGAAAGGTGGAGGCACTGATGCAATTGAGGTCTCCAATGACGCCATACGAGATTCGTAGTTTCTTGGGTTTGGTGGGCTATTACAGAAGATTCATTCAATACTTCTCTAAGATAGCTTCTTGGTTGACCAAGTTGACCTGTAAGGATGTAATGTTGTATGGGGTCAAGCTCAAGAGAAGGCGTTTGAGTAGTTAAAGGAGAGGTTCACCCCAGCTCCTGTCTTGTCGTTACCCGATGAATCTTTAGCATACGCATCCCAACAGCTGAAGGTTTATGAGGTCAATTATCCCACTTATGATTTGGAGCTAGCAGCTATGGTCTTCGCATTAAAGATTTGAAGGCACTACCTGTATGGGACGAAGTGCACGATATTCACTGACCACAAGAGCTTGAAGTACTTCTTCGAGCAGAAAGACTTGAATATGAGGTAGAGGAGATGGTTGGAGCTTATAAAGGATTATGATTGGGAGATCAATTACCATCCGGGCAAGGCCAACATGGTGTCGAATGCTCTTTGCCGGAAGGAGAGACCCGAGCCAATTCGGGTGAAGGATTACCAATTGATTATGACCTCTGATGTGATGAAGTAGGTCAAGGAGTTTCAAGATGAGGCAATGAAGGAAGATCATCTCAAATCTGAAAGAATGAGAGGTCTGGTCGTAGAGTTGGGTGAAAACACTCTCGGTGTTAGAACCTGATTCGAACGAATGTAGATCCTTGTTACAGGGATTTACGTGGGAGGATTATGGGGGAAGCTCATAAGACTCGATACTCCATTCATCTCGGTGCTATAAAGATGTATCAAGATTTGAAAAAAGATTATTGGTGGCCGGGTATGAAGTGTGATATAGTGGAGTACGTCAGTAAGTGCCTTACTTGCTTGCAAGTGACGGCGGAGCACCAGAAGCCATACAGGAAGATCCAACCTTTGGATATACCCGAGTGGAAGTGGGAGCATATCACCAAGGACTTTATTACGAAGTTGCCGTGTATCCTGAAAGGGTATGATGTCATATGGATGATAGTTGATCGTTTGACGAAGAGTGATCACTTCCTACCGATCTGTTAGACGTATTCCTCTAAGAGACTCGCAGATCTATTCATCAAGGAGATTGTAAGTTGTCATGGTGTAACGGTGTCTATCTCATCGGATCGTGACACTGATTTACATCCAAGTGTTGCAAGAGCTTTCACGATGTTATGGGGACGATGTTCCATATCAGCACGACTTATCATCCACAGACAGATGGTCAGTCACAAAGGACTATTCAGACGCTATAGGATATGCTTCGGGCATGCATCATCGATTTTGCAGGAAGCTGGGATGACCACTTACCGTTAGCCGATTTCTTATATAACAATAGCTACCATGCCAGCATTGGCATGCCTCCTTATGAGATTTGATATGGTAGGAGATGTAGAACACCCGATTGTTGGGGTGATATTGGCCATGCAGAGTTAGGGAGCGTCAAGGTGGTCGAGGCTACAACTGAGAAGCTAGAAAGGATCAAAGCCTTTATGATGGCAGCTAAAGATAGGGCAAAGTCATACGCCGATAAACGACATATACTGATTGAGTTCGAGGTGGGTGACAGAGTTATGTTGAAAATCTCCCTTGGAAGGGCATCTTTCGGTTTAGGAAGAAGGGCAAGTTGAGCCCGAGATACCTAGGGCCTTTCTAACTCATTGCTCGGGTAGGAGAGGTGGCCTATAGGTTGGAGTTGCCCATTGAGTTAAGTGGAATTCATCCAACATCCCATGTATCTCGCCTAAGAAAGTGCTTAGCCGAGGAGGATATGGTGGTGCCATCGGAGGATATTGAAGTGGATGAACGCCTCAATTATGTGTAGCAACTAGTGGCGATCATCGATCACAAAGAGAAGAGGCTAAGAAATAAGTGGTTCCTTTGGTGCATGTATAGTGGAAGCATAGGAAGAGATTAGAGTCCAAACAACAAGAAAACACCAAGAATCCAGGTAAGAAACATCATTTAATCTATCCTTTTGATGTAAATCCAGATTCTAGGGCTTGGGTTTTGAAAGTGATAAAGAATCGCCCAAAACTCACATTTTTGTGTAAGAAAACATGTAAGAAGCTTAGATGTAGCTTATTGGGTGATAAACCAAGGTTTTGGATGTAAATGATTGAAGTTTTGGGTCAAAAATGTGTAGGTTCATAATTTTCAACCCGTTCTAAAAAATTAATGTTCATCCAGCGAAATTGCGTAGTCATCCGGCGAAACTATGAAACTTACTACGAAACTATAGTTTTGCAGGTACTTTCATAGTGATGGTTATCCAATGAAAGTTGGGCAAAACTGGTAGCGAAGATGCTGGCGAAACTAGCAGCAAAACTGCTGGTGAAACTAGCAGCGAAACTGCTGATTTAGTAGCAAAATTAGTAGCGAAATTAGGCAAAATTTAAGTCCTTCGATTGTTAACTTATATGCAGGCTGTGTAGTGCAACCCTTGCTTTGAAAGCATGATTGAGAAGCTACTCATCGAGTCCAGGTGAGTTCTAGATCCCCTATTTTAAAGGTTTTAAACTAGTTGGGGTTGGAAATGCATACTAATACACGATTTAAATGACCAAGATTTTAAGAGGTTTTAAGAGGAAGATCAAGTTTTCTATGACAAAATGTGTTGTATAAGAGTGCTCTATTTTAAGAGATTTTATGAGGAAGATCAATTTTTCTTGAGCAAACTCTCAGCGCGACCCTAGGTAGGGGTGTTGCCCCTTGAACCCCACTAGGAGCTGCTGCCCTAGGACCGCATTGTTAGGGGCTCCGCCCCCGAACCCTCGCTGTCCCGCGAAGGATCAGTTTTGTTTTGTGATGATTATGCTTGTGATGCATATGTATGTGTATGTGATTTATGTGTGATAACTGACCAGCTATGAGCGTCTTGAGAACAGGGCCTTACACACATGATCATTCACCATATTCATGCTTGACCCCCTCGACCTTCAACTTGATTGTGCCTGCTTTTTGGAGATTACACTAATCCTTTCAATAATATCCCAATCACCATGCTCATGGTTTAAGGTAAAGGTTCCTACACTTGTAGGAATTACATCTCTTGCATCCTCTTGTGATAAGCCATCATAGAATGTTGAAATCAACTCCCACTTAGCTATCCCATAAAATGGGCAAGTTGTTAGCATTTCCTTAAACCGGTGAAAAGCTTCATGTAATTCTTCACCTGATTGTTGTGTAAATCCTAGAATGGCTCTACTTGCTGCACTTTTCATTTGAGAAGTATACTATGCATTCAAGAATTGTTGTTGTATTTACACCTATGTGTAAATACTTGATGATAGTAGAGATAGGAACAATTGTTGGGCCTTGTCGTTAAGGGTGAATTAGAATAGGACCAATTTAACTTTATCTAGTGAAAAGCCTTGGCCTTCAATTGTGCTACATGCTACATTAAATTTGGATATATGCAAGTCAGTTCTTCAGTTTCCATACCATGGAAATGATGTAGAATTCTCAAACATTATCATTGGACTTCTAGATCTTAATTGTGAAATTATGTGAGACGAAACGACAGCAGTGGTGGGACAAAAGTGACTATCCACACCATGTGTTGATAAATGATGTTGTTCTCCCAGATTGGCAGGTATTCCATTAAATGGTTGATCGCCAAACATTATTACAAATGGGTAGTTGGGCATAACCACCATCCTGATTTGGTTGACGGTTGTGATAGCCTAGGTGGTCTCCACAATCCTCAAAATCATGTTCCTTTGGTCTTTCCATATTGACTTGATCCTCAACCCACTCATCCACATAGGTTGTATGATGGTTTCCTTCGACTACAAACCGTTCCTCATAACTCTCATGACTACCTTCCTCATTATGCTGAAAATTGAATTACGGATCAAAACTATAACGTTTGCCCATTTTGGAAAATCTAAACTCGAATCCGTTTGAGTCAAGTTGAAAATCAAATTTATTATCTAGTTATTAATTTTGTTAATGTTTCAAACACAATAATTACACCATTTACATTATTTAAATTTTATAATTTATGAGGCGATTTTTTATAATCTTATAAGGTCTTGATAATGAATTATGAAACTTAAACCATTTCAATTCTAATAATTCAATTCCAAAGTTTTAAAACATTTTTAGAGTTATTCTTAATATGAGTATAATTCTAAAGTTATAATAAAGATTTATAAAGGTTTATAAAGACTTTATAACATAAAATAATATAGTAAATAAATATGGCTTTACAAAGTTGAGGGTTTAAATTTCAAATCATAAAACTTGACATAAAAGATTTTTAAATAAGATAATAACTTGCAAAACCAAAGGGACTAGAGTGTAGCTATTTTAAAAACCACCCAAACCCCTTTCTCACCCTTCCCTTCCACCGGCCAAACTTCGCCCCAACCTCTAGTGACCACCAATCACCCACATAAATTGATTTTTATTCGAAAACGGCCTTAGGCCTTCACGAGATCAATTCGAACCTGTAACTACATTCAATTCGAAGTATTCTAACGTGTATCTTATTCACATTCAAAACCGACTATAAATTAAAAACTAAATCGGTTTCATCTTGATTAGTGATTGTATAATAAAACTGTTTGATCAGAAGCATTCAAGAGATAATGACAGATTCAAACCCACAAATAATTTGAGTTAAATCTTGTAATTACAATCGAATCATATCTGAAACCCCCAAATCAAAAGTTGAATTTGTTGAATACGAAACTGAATGAACTGATCATATATACTTGAGGGTAAACATTTCACTCGA